>CAJNIZ010029868.1:0-15815 GCA_905231905.1 Symbiodinium pilosum | reverse complement strand
TCGTTGCACTGGCCTTCTCTGATTACTGCAGTGTCATTTGCAGTGACAATGCCGAGTCGTCCGAGGAATGACAGTGCTTCTGTGAGGCAGGTATCCCAAATGCTGTTGGATTTCCCACCCGGACAGAAACTTCTTTACAGTTTATTTTTTAGGGTTTAAGGTTTAGGGTTAGGGCTTTGGAGGATGCCCTTTAAAATTTTAGGGTCAGAGGACGCTACGTTACTTGGAAAGACGCGACAGAGTCCAAAAGCGAAGACGGTCACAGCCACTGCAAAATTGAGTTTTGATCGAGGTTTGAAATTCAACGCTCGAATCCACTCCATGCATTTTGCAATGAGCATGTGCGAGCTGGAAGAAGCGATCGCTCAGAGCTCAGCAAGAGCTAGAGCACTGAAGGGCACTCAGAAGTGACACAACAGATTATATGAACCTTCAATCCTAAGATCCTAAACCGTAAATCTTAACCGTACCTCCTAAACTCAGGGCCCAAGCCCGGAACCTGCAACCAAAACTCTGACAGCCCAGGACATGCCTCATCAATTCATCGTACGCTGCAAGCACATGTTTTGTACGCACCCCGCCGCAGCGCCACCTCCGTCAGTACACTGCAGTCTGCCTGGAGGTTGACACCGTAGGGGACTTCAACGTTTTCAAGTGAGCGTGTGAGAAAACTGATTAGTCTTGACGTGAAGTTTGCAAGCACAAAGCGGAGAATAATGATGACGCAGTGGCCAGCAGAATGGCCAACCGGCTGTCCCCTACACACAGCCTTGCGCAAACAAGGCTTAACGCGGATGTGTCTTCTCCGTGCATCATGCTTGTGATTCTGCCTAGACTTTGCGCATGCGAAAACATGCATCAACATCAGTGAACATCAGTAGGTCGTTTTGAGTGTCCTCACGGCCATGAGTGAGGCTGGGCGGTCCTTTCTGTAGCCATCGGGCGGCACAACTTGCAAGCTGTGTGGCCAGATGGGTTAAGCCAGGCAGAAGTTATGCGCGTGCCTTCGTACAGACGACGTAGGATTGTTTTTAGCAAGGGTGCCTGATGCAGTACTCCTTTGGGGCTTTTATCCCAAATTGGATACCTCTCAAGCTTACAGTGCAGCTTTATATGGACTGCCAAACCAAGAAATTGCAGAGCTGCAGGGTGATGACAGTCCGCGTCATTGTTTCACTGCATCGCTTAAGCCCATCCAGCGACGAGATTGGTGTCATGGGCGGTCACCAACACTATTGCAAAACCCAGATGATAACTTGCTGTTGTCGTTGCACTGGCCTTCTCTGATTATTGCAGTGTCATTTGCAGTGACAATGCCGAGTCGTCCGAGGAATGACAGTGCTTCTGTGAGGCAGGTATCCCAAAAGCTGTTGGATTTCCCACCCGGACAGAAACTTCTTTACAGTTTATTTCTTAGGGTTTAAGGTTTAGGGTTAGGGTTTTGGAGGATGCCCTTTAAAATTTTAGGGTCAGAGGACGCTACGTTACTTGGAAAGACGCGACAGAGTCCAAAAGCGAAGACGGTCACAGCCACTGCAAAATTGAGTTTTGATCGAGGTTTGAAATTCAACGCTCGAATCCACTCCATGCATTTTGCAATGAGCATGTGCGAGCTGGAAGAAGCGATCGCTCAGAGCTCAGCAAGAGCTAGAGCACTGAAGGGCGCTCAGAAGTGACGCAACAGATTATATGAACCCTCAATCCTAAGATCCTAAACTGTAAATCTTAACCGTACCTCCTAAACTCAGGGCCCAAGCCCTGAACCTGCAACCAAAATTCTGAAAGCCCAGGCTGACATGCTTCATCAATTCATCGTACGCTGCAAGCACATGTTTTGTACACACCCCGCTGCAGCGCCACCTCCGTCAGTCCACTGCAGTCTGCCTGGAGGTTGACATCGTAGGGGACTTCAACGTTTTCAAGTGAGCGTGTGAGAAATCTGATTAGTCTTGACGTGAAGTTTGCAAGCACAAAGCGGAGAATAATGATGACGCAGCGGCCAGCAGAATGGCCAACCGGCTGTCCCCTACACACAGCCTTGCGCAATAACACGGATGTGTTTTCCTTCCGTGCATCATGCTTGTGATTCTGCCTGGACTTTGCGCATGCGAAAACATGCATCAACATCAGTGAAAATCAGTAGGTCGTTTTGAGTGTCCTCGCGGCCATGAGTGAGGCTGGGCGGTCCTTTCTGTAGCCATCGGGCGGCACAACTTGCAAGCTGTGTGGCCAGATGGGTTAAGCCAGGCAGAAGTTATGCGCGTGCCTTCGTACAGACGACGTAGGATTGTTTTTAGCAAGTGTGCCTGATGCAGTACTCCTTTGGGGCTTTTATCCCAAATTGGATACCTCTCAAGCTTACAGTGCAGCTTTATATGGACTGCCAAACCAAGAAATTGCAGAGCTGCAGAGCGATGACAATCCACGTCATTGTTTCACTGCATCGCTTAAGCCCATCCAGCGACGAGATTGGCGTCATGGGCGGTCACCAACACTATTGCAAAACCCAGATGATAACTTGCTGTTGTCGTTGCACTGGCCTTCTCTGATTATTGCAGTGTCACTTGCAGTGACAATGCCGAGTCGTCCGAGGAATGACAGTGCTTCTGTGAGGCAGGTATCCCAAAAGCTGTTGGATTTCCCACCCGGACAGAAACTTCTTTACACTGGCTTTTGGAGTTGTTGCGTGAAAATCTGCCCTGCAAATTCGCGTGTTTGCAAGGGCCGTGGGCGCCAGATGTTGTTTCTTTTTCCGTGCCGGAGTGCAGCGGCTCAAAAACCGAAGTATTCATACAACTAGTTTTTCGTACGCTCAAGGCGACGCGACAACTGACTCTGCCCATACATGCGACGCATCCTGCGGTTGGCTGCGAGTATCCTTGTATGTAGTTTTGAACCGCTTCGCGTGACAGCACGCAGGCTCTCAGACCTGTTTCGTCAATCATTGGGGTCAATCCGAGAGTGCACATACTGTACCTCAACGAACCCAAGCTCTAAACTCTCACGAGACGCAAGTCCTCCTAAAGATTGTAAATAGAGCCAAGGCCCCGAAAATATGAAAAAACACGCTGAAATTGAGCACGTCGCGTCGGCTATGTGTCTTGACAAAAGGCCACGAAAGATCCTTCAAAGTATGATGTGTATAGGAGGGGGAACCCGACAAATATGCGCATTGGACAGGCAAATAGATGCGCGTTGGATCCCCCACCTGTGTAAACAGCATTTTAAAGCGGATTCTGCTTCAAGATGCACTGTCCTATCCATATTGCTGACAAGGTCTGTTTTCCTTCTTGACCAATCATGTTTACAAGAGGGAGCTTTTCCTTCTGTACGCCATAAACCGCCATGCGGAGCTGCAAAAACGTTGCATGCTATGCATGGTCGGCGGTGGTCGTGATCATTAACTTAACTGCAGAGGTTCTTGTTGAAGGTGTGGTTGCTGCTTGGCATCTTCCTACCATTCTGTTCCAAGCATGCTGCTTCTAATGTTCCGTGGTAGCCCAGGCTTGCGTGGGCCCTCCATCATGCAAGAGTACTGGAGAAAGCCAGTGGCCTCCTGAGACATGAGACCGCAAAAAAAAGTACCGGACTGCTGCAAAAGACGAAGCTTAGGACAAGACGGCTGAAGCATTTCATGTGGACGAGCATGGCGAGCTGTGGTTCCGAACTGGTGACATTGGAGCGTTGGATGAGAACGACTTCGTGTTCCTCGTCTAGAGAAAGCTTGCAGCCAGCCTCAGCTTGACGTCGACAAATCCACTTTGATTTGAGGTTTTGGTGGTTACATCTGCTGGTGCGTGGTGTTGTCACGTGCAAACAGGTACATCATGGACCGCGCGAAGGACATTATCATCCGAGGTGGCCAACGATGTTTGCCTTTTACATCAGTTAGCGCGTTTTCGTGTTGCATGTGTCAGTCGCAGATTGGAAATGAGAAAATGCGCTGTGGTGAGCTGGTTCGTTCGTTCTTGAAGTGCAACAATAGATGATTTGGTCAGGAGGTGAGAACATCTCAGCCAACGAGGCTGGCGTCAGCGTAAAACCGATACAGCTGAGCACGTACACAACTCTTCGAGTGTCATTCGATTCTGCATTTTCGGCTGGCATAACTTTGCAAACATTTGCGCTTTGTGCGAGAACATCTCTGGACATCATGGGTTTGTTGCTAGCGCAACTGGCGCACTTGGAACGCCACAACTTTTGGCCAGGTGGAGACTGCGCTTTACGAGCACCCAGCAGTTGCGGAGGTGGCGGCCGTGGGGATGATGCCTCAGTTTGCGTGCTGCAGTGATTGAATTTGGTCCTCCCTGTGGGAGGAGGTATGCTTGACTTTTCCTTGCTGTTGACAATGTATGCAGTGGATTTCATTCACATTCACGGCTCAGGATGCCTGACGACCTGTTGGGAGAAACCGTGGCCGTAGCCATCGTTTTCAAGCGCCTTGGTGCTTCAGGGCTTGCTGACAAGTGCCTCACGGACATTTTGATATGCTAGCGATGGAGGGATGCCCCAGAAAATGCCTCTTGCAAAAATTGATGCAGGACTCGATGTGCTTATGGCAACTGAGGAAGGGGCAGGCACCACCAAACGAGGACAATCTGTGAAGATGCCTGAATTCGTGTTTGCAATTGCACACGCTTTTAGAAGCACGAGGACATTACAATCATTGCAAGTAAGTGCTTAGGCCCGAGGCGAATTCAGAATGCTTTTGGCTTACAACCTCGAATCCCCAAGCCTCCTGTCAGGAGGAGCTTCGTGTCTTTGCATCCGAGCGCTTGCCGCGTCACATGGTTCCGAAGGATCCACTTGTGTGCTGGGTTTGCCACAGCCCTGGGACAAGCTTGGCACAGCAAGCACGCACCTTCTTCTTGCCTCCCTGCCATGAAGGCCTCAATTTGTAAATTGCTGCGCATTGTTCTGCAAGGAGCGAACAAAGCAGGTCTGGAATAGAGTTTGAGATCATGTGGGACTCAGGCAAAAACGCCAAAGCACTACCTCCATTATGGTGGTTAACAACTCTGTTAATGCGTGTTGGCGCTCATTGCTCTTGGACAAATTCGCATTAAACCTCGGATGACCTTCACAACTCAGCGAAAAGGACCCCGTGCACGTTATCAGATTGCAGGAGTTCTTCTCTTGGCCGGGCGAAGCTCTTCCAAGAGGAGCCTGCTGTCACATGGGCTGAAGGCGTCTGAGAGGAGGGTGAGCGCCTTGTTGTCGAACCTTCCTTACATCAATTTAAGTCAATGTGCCTGAGTCTGGTTAGAAGGGGAACGCTGGTGCCCATATGAACCCGGCTCTATGGAAGGCCTGCAGGTGATCTTCGCAGGTTTTCTAACTCTCCCCTGAAGACATGAGGGAAGGGGTGGGTTGACTTTCAGCGTTGTGGGCCGGCTACGTGAGCATCTCAGACGAAAAGATCCCAGACCTGAAGCGAACACATGCCAAAAGTTAAGATGCAGGACAAGAGATTCAGACTGCTGGCCAATGCCTTCTTAGGCCCTGAAGTCATCGCAAGTCTCACGTCTCCCTTGCTAGCTGGCAAGACATGTCACATGTTACTTACTCGTCAGTCCTCTGCAGGAGCAACTGAGAAGATCCAGAAGCGTGCTATCCGTGCTGACCTCGCAAAACTGCGGAAGGGTTCAAGTCCAGCCAGCAAGCTCTAGGCTTCAAGGTTGGGGAGTTCGCAAACGCTCTATTCACCAGGCATGAGTGCTTGACAGGGATGTATCTAGCACCGCTACACAGCAACTAAAGCGTTTGGATGAGTTTGATATGCATGCCTTGTCACATCTTGAGCCTGCAGCAACAGTCTGCAGGCTGAAGTGAAGTTTCGTTAGCTGGTTCTAGCATTTGCAGAGAGCGCACTGACGGCAGAAATTGCCTAGAGATCTTCCACTGTCCCACCAGAATGCACCAGAGACATGACACCACAGGTGTCTTGGAAAGTTGAGATAGCATGCAGGCTGCTGCTGCCAAAGCTGCTGATGGCAGGCCTTGTGCCACCATGAACGGCAAGGCCTGGTTTGCATGCTTTCCTGCAGGATTGGGAATGTTTTGCAGATGCTGGTGATTTGGTGTCAACAGTAGACTCATGTAGACTGTTTGCCCTCAGGGGGGCGCTGGATCCTGCGTCAAGACGCTCGGCTGCACGTACACCTGCTTGCTTCTGTCTGCGGCTTCATGCCGTGGTACTTTGGCTGCTGTTGTCATTCTAGCTCCTTGTCTCACGCGACGGCTTTCTGGTTGCATGATTTCGTCATATTTCGTCGTGCATGATGTGTGGGCATGTCACCAGTTTGGCCCTTTTGTCTCAGGATGTTTCACAATGCAGGCAGATGTGTTCGGCATCAGCCTGAACGGCCACAAGTTTGACTGTCTCTTGTTCGTGCGATTCCAGCAAGCATTCTCCACGGCGCTGCCCGATGATTCTAGCCTGTGGGGATGCCACGTGATTGCGGAGTCCTAGATGTGCGTCAGCACGATTTCCATGTATTGCCCTTGAGCGGTGCAGGCGAGTACGCTGTTCTGCAAGTCTGGGGCGAAGTGCATGAGGCTGGAGCCTCGACTTGATGACCCATGTTGTGACCACAGCAGAATGGATGCGCAATGCTGATGGATGTGTATCCAAATATTTTCATTGCGATCGCACGCGGCGCAACTTTTCAGGACTCCCGCCCCATTTTCCCCGCCTGTCCTGCCAGTGCCAGTCACCCCACTCACTCCTCGCTGCCCCACGCTATGACCCGTTCGCTGACCCACTCAGCCAGAGACAATCCAAGCCATTTTTCAAAAGAGTTATGTTGGCGTCTAAGGTTCTTTCAATTCCACTTTGTGCAAGCATCCCCAAGCCCCAAAATGCAAATCTTTGGTTCTCAACAGTGAGTTGCCAAGATGTTTAGTCCCTGCATGTTGCACTTGGGGGTGTTTGACTCACCTCACAGACTCGCAGCTCCAAACAAAGCCCGTTCATTTTCCTTCCCCCAAACAATTTGGACTTTAGACGCGCACTTTCTGTGGCCTCTTGGCATTCCTGTTCGCTGTGACTTGCGCCTTGCAAAAAACGTGTGGAGTCTTCGCACACCGAACACTTCCGAGTGTTCTTGCATGTTGTTAATACGTTGTAATGAATTCTCATCCAGCTGGCCCGTCGATATGCAGTTGGCCCCTGGTCTGACCATTGTTTGCCTTGACATCTTGAGCTGCATCTGCACAACGCGTGGAGCATCAACAATCGCAGCTGATATCAGCTGATGGAGCCAGAGGTGCTGAAAGCCTATGGGGTGGACGGGGACTCCCAGGCCAAGCTCCTCGAGCTGCGTTCTTACATTTTTGAGGGTTTGGGCTCAGCTGCTTTTTTCAAGGTTTTGGGATGAGGATTCACGGCCTCGGTCATGTGGCAAGGATGTGGCAAGGATGTGGCAAGGATGTGTCTAGTTCAGAAACCCTGCTTCATTCTACAGGTTTTGCAATACTTGCAGCCAGCAGCAGTGTCAGCTCGACTCAGGTCTTGGAAAACCAAAACTGGCGGTCGCTATGCCTTGCTCCCGGTCCATTTCACAGCATAAGCTTTAGCCGATACAATCAGGCAACTTGACTGTGACTTGTCAGGCGCAGTTCAGACGGGCTCTCTGAAAGTCTTTAAAAGTATTTGGGTAAAGCTGCCTCTAGTAACGTGCGTGCTGAGTTGTTTGAGGCTTGTGCTCGCGTCGGAGGTTTCAGTGTTGCGGGCAGCTGCATTCTACGGAGTATGCTGCAGGGCCTTCCTACAATTGCCTGCCACTGCATCTCTTTTTCCCATGCTTAGTCAGCCTCCATTCTAAGGCAGGCCTTCTTGATTCCTACATGCTCGACATTACCATTGAGGTTACTGGTTGCGTGGAAATTTTGCTGCTTGCTTGGCTCTCCTCATGCAGGGGACCAGAAGTGAGTTGTGTTGCCATCTGTGCTGAGAGCATAGTCTGCAAGCGATGTTACCGATGCTAGACGTGGGACTTTGCTCGTGTCCTGCTGGCCGATCCAATGCTTTTGTCTTGCATGGGGCTTGAGGTGCCGGTCTCCAGATACTAGCTTGCTGTCCGGGAAACATGTCAATTGTACTGCTGGCAGTTTCCAGCAACCCATGAACAGTCTTGGGCATGCGCGTCCATCTCGAGAATTCTTGCCCTGAGTGCGCAACGACGAAGAGCCCGTTGTGGTTGATGGGGCGCCATTTTTGACCAGCCGAGATGAGATCCCAAACCCATGTGGATCAGTTCCTGCCTTCTTTGCTTTGATCACATCAGCCATTGGCTTCGCCTTGAAGCAAGACGTGAAACGGGTTATCAGGCTGGGGGATGTGGCGTATTATGTACATGCGAGTAAGCTCAACCGTAGCCTGATCCCGGTGCTTTCGCCCTTGACACAATTCTTCTTTACGTGCCCTATGATCCCCAATATTGTTTGCAGTGAAGTCCGCACTTTCACTTTCCAGCTGTTGCTCGCCTAGAAGCACAGGTCGGCCTTGTCATAAGGGCTGCAGTGGCGGCACGTAGCAGACTCAGCAAGAGTATTGAGTAAAACCAACCTCTGAATCTCCCTGGCAGGCAAAACCCGCAAAGGTCGCGCATAATCAGCACACTTGGGGCTGCACTTTGAAAGAAGCCTCACGGTGCACTTACGCAACGCAAAGCGGTTTAGGGCCTAGGGTTTTTGAGTTTAAGGACCCAGAATGATGCTAATGATGCTTTGTCGCTTGGGCCAGCGTCATCAGCATTACGGGGGTCGGGTTTTGGAGCTAGCTTGCACAAAAGGACGTGCTCATGACTCATGATGCCTCCTGCGGGATCTCAGCAATCATTTAAAGATATATGCCTGTTTGGGGGCCGTCTCAAAAACTCATGCGAGTTTGAGGCTGCAATTGTGGTGGAACCTGTGGGTACGAGGACGGCCGGTTGCAGAAACGGAGATGCTGGGTCGGCGACACTAGCGTGCCTCCCTAAGAGCGTGGCTGTGACGGCGTCTGCATGCACCGGACCACGATGCCCGGCCGTGACAAACAGAATTAGATGCATTGTTGTTCTCTGTGCGGCAGAAGCATTGCATGGAGACATGCACCAGTGCTGCCGGATGGTTGAGTCGGAAACCGAAAGAAACAAATGCTGAGTTGCATCAGGCTCAGTCCAGCAACCCCTTGCAGAAGAGATGCCATTGAGGATCCGGTAGTAGAAGTCAACGTGACTGTATGCTCATAGTGCTATCAGATTAGTTTTTGGGCCAGAACCAAACTTTGAGAATGAAATCATTAACCCTTGGACTGATCGGCCATAGGCGGGAAGGATGGGGATATGCTTTCGTTCTTGTTTGGATGCCCATATGCTGCTCGATCACCAATTCTGTGCTCAATGAGTGACATGAAATTCTCGTGACCTTGGACATTCCAAACTTAGATTAGAACTCCTCACAAAAAGATGGAGCGCACCTTGGACTAATGGGGCGACTCAAAGTTGAAATCAGAATCCCCCAACCTTGGACTGATGCGTGCCCGAAATAATGGGGCGACAGGACCGAAATCAGAACTTTGCAACTTGGGAGCGAATCTTGGGGCTGTTCAAAGCTTTCTTACCGCAAAATTCTTCAAAACCGTGGACTAGCAGGGCGTGCCCTGGACTAATGCAACGATTCAATATTTCAATCAGGACTGCTCGCGCCCCAGGATGCACCGCACCCAGCCCGTAAAAATCATGCAGCAGCAGGGGATTTCAGAAAAACATTTGAGAAAGGAATCAGGTCGGCTTTGGCCCGAACACGCGAAAACCCATGGTAAGCCTCTACGAGCGTAAGTAGAAGTACGAGGAGAATTGCATATCATCGTCAATGCACCGTCATGCCCCACGCTAGCAAGTTACCTTGCAGCTCCATTCTGAAGTGCTGCAATCAGAGCATCGACTAACTATGACCAACTTATTTGAGGACTTCAGATTTGTGCCAATCTCTTCCACACTCTTACCCGTCTTACCCACTGGATGTCCCCTCAAGATTGCTAATTTTAATCCATTTCGTTTGAGCTGCCCTGGGTTTGCAGTTTCGCAGGTTGTCAAGGCCCGCGACTCTACCGCGGCCGGCGGTCAAGACGATGGAGCAATGCTGCTGCCGGGAAATCAATGATACAGAATGGCCATCATGTTTCATTTCAGATGACCTCGCTGCCATGCCTTTGATGCTGCCGGCCTCAGGTCCAGGACCATGGACAAGACCGATTCCAAGGGCACAGGCCAGGCTCACCCTGGCCCATCCTGATCTCATTGCAGTATGCGCCAGCGGTCTGCCAACTCCTGATGCGTAGAGTGCACAAGCAAAAGGATATTCGTATTACGCAGCCTAGCATGTGCACAGGACCGCGCGGCTAGGGCCTCTTGCCGGGGAAAAGTGGTAGTTGGATCAACGGGTAAATCTGGTAAATGGTTTCTTTTTTCATCATTGAATTCAGATGGCTGCTTCTGAGAGTCACCCTGGAAGTCATGCTTTTTTCGGCCGGCTGTCTAGGTCTTTGGTCGGTGGTCGAGGCGATGCAGGCCTGTAGTAGACTTCTGCTACGCGTCGTGCCAAGAGAAGAGAGAGCTTCAACGCGCAGGCGTCAGTGCCGGCGCCCTCTCTGGCGGCTGCGCTCTTGGCACGTCAGATGTCCATGCTACGCCAGGGCCTCTCCGAGAACACGAGGGCCAAAGCTGCAGACAGTCATGGCACGCGCTTGAACATCCCGATTCATATCCACGCATGCTTGCAAGTAGGCAACCTTCGCTTCCGCAAAGCTGTTCTAAGTAAGATGTCCAGTTTAGCCTCAGGGCAACTAAGGCTCCGAACGCCTGGACAATGCTGCATTAGTGCCGCTACCGGTGCCAAAGGAAAAGGCCGGAAGGTCAAAGAGGCTCTAGCCAGTATATTCCATAGTCTCTGACCGCAAATACGACCCCTCATAGCAAAATGTCACAAACACGCTTTCAAAGCTGCCAGAGTGTTTTGCAAGGGCAGATGGAGTCCTGAGATGGAAGAAGACCTGTTCTGGGCGGCAGCTTTTGCCATCATCGCATCCTACGCGCAGATGCTACTCGACCAAAAGAAGCTGGGGAACTCTGGAGTCTTGAGGCAGTGGAACCAGTCAAACCTCTCGCCTCTCTGAAAGCTTGCCGTAGCTGGTTCAGCTGGTGATCACGTGTTCGACACTTTGAGGTTTCAATGCCTGCGGAAGATGGACGAGGTCGGGCAATTCTGGCAAGTATTTGGGGGTGACTCCGCATGAAGGAAACTCCAAGCATGATGCCATATCAAAGCACCGTTTGGGGATTTAAAGGTCTTTGACTTCGGCCTGAACCTGCCAGCGACCATTGCGACGTTTCGCGCAGGCAGGATGTCACATGAAGCAAGCCTGAGCAGTTGCAATTTGCATTGCCGGCGCGTGTCATATGAAGCAAGCCTGAGCAGTTGATGTTTTGTATAGCCGGCGCACCGCCCTGCCAAGCAGGCATTGTGTGATACTCCTCCCAAGTTGTTTTTGTGTGGCCCAAGCTAGCTTCACCAGCAAACTCTTGACCCCGAACCCCCACCCCTGGATTCAGAACGTCGGTGGATTTTCCGTTGCAGCATTCAGGTTTTGTGGCCAGGCGTACGTCAATTCGTAGGCTTTTGAAATCCATGCAGCTTTTCAATAAAAGTTTGCCCTTGGAGGAAAACCAGTAGGATCGGATGTTCTTGATTTTTTTTTGTTTTTGGGGGGGGGGTTTGAGAAACACATGTTCGTTCAATTCAAATTACCCGGCTCCCCCATCGTAGGGAACAATTAATTTGCAAAGCCTCTCCAAACTGCTTTCGCCGGGGGAGGGAATTAGAATTCACTAGTTAGGTTACGTGGCAAGGACAGTCTTGCCCCTTTCAGACTTGTTGGAAGATCATAAGTTCCGCCAGCAAGCAGCAGGATGATGTACCCTCTCAGAGGGACGTGGAAAAGTTGGGGAGCGCAAAGCTAGAAGGACGGACGCTGGCTGTGAAGACGGTCACGTAGAGTAGCTAAAAAAAGTGAAGTGGGCAACAAGACCAACGGACTTTCAAGCAATGCTTGAAGGCTCTGCGCTGCATGGCTTCTGGCCAGGGCTTTTGTAGGCTTGCATGGCATGTCGTGGCTCTTCCTTGACCGTGGTTGTGCATGGTGCCTTGCCTCTGGGCTCTGTGCACAGGCAGAGTTCCCCATGTTTGGCACCTCATTGCTTGGTGCACGGGCAACGCTGCAGACAGCTGTTGCCAAGGCCATTGCCCAATGCTGGCTGGCCGTTGCAACAAGATACGCAGCAGCAAGAGGGCCTTTCAGAGTTCTTGCCCGTTGTCGCAGTTGTCTGTTGTCGCAGATGGTGGTTATAGAGTACCGCAGCTGTGGCTGCAGAAGCTCTGGACCAGCTGCTACGAGATGAAAGTTCTGGATCGTGGAAGCCTTCCGCCGGCAGAAGGTGTCGTTCATGCAGAACGTTCTGCTGGGGTGTTGCAGCTTGAGCCGAAGGCGAGTGTCATGCCCACCCCCCGACTGCCCATGCTTCCCAGAATGGCTCAGCTGGCATTGTTGCAGAGTGATTGCCAGCAGCCTTGTTTTGTTTTTTGTGTTCTCCTGCAGCTTTGTATGTTTCTCGCTTTTTGCCCGTCAGACCGTAAGCCAAGCGGCATGACATACAGAAGGGTGTGCACAAACATGGGCCTGCCAACGGGTCAGGGAGAGGGTTAGATGCAGATGATGGAGGAAATGGCTCGCTTTGACTCTTGATCTGTGAACCTGTGGAGGATGTATCCTTCAGGGCTTTCTTCTCGAACCGATGACGAAGGCCGTGAATTATGCTACTGTAGGGCCGTTGGTGCAAGCGGTGTCTCTCTGCATTTGCGATTCCTGCTGTGTCGAGCTTGAAATCTGCTGCATCTAGTTGGAACATTGTTTACTTCTGTGCACTTCATACGTAATCAGTATTTCATCCGTAGCTGCCGTAGCTCTGCCCAACGATGAACGTCTCAATCCAAGGGCTTGCGGCCATGCTGCACTGGTCCGAGGCTTTCGAAGAGAATCCGAAGCTTCCCAACCTGCTATCGGCTTTCGGGCCAGAGAACCTCGTCATTGTTGAGACGCGTCCACCGCAGATAATTCAGAACACAAAGCCCTTTGCTCTGCACCGGAATGTCGTAGGTTCAATGCAAAGCTCAGTCCATCAATGAGGACACTGCTATCGAAGCATGTGTGTCGATGCTGTTTGCTGAGGATTCAAGATCATTTGCACTGCCCGGTGCTTAAAGCAGCGACCTGCCATAACTTTCTGCTTGTGCTCTTTGCGCCATCGAATATTCTGTCAGCCGAGCCAGAACATAGTGGAGGCTCCTCCTAGTTTGATGCGTGTCTGCAAGAAGTGTTGTCACTTGTGGGTTGAGGCTTCAAACGTGCGCCGGGGGACTTGTTGTTTGTGAGTTTGCAAGACCAGGATGCTCCGCTTTCGTTTACGGCAGCCAAGCCTAGATGGTTTGTTTGCACCAGGGCAACAGGCCATGTGCTGCTGCGCCAGTGGGCCAGTGTCTGTGGCAATTCTTGCACGAAAGGGCTTGATTTGTCATGCGCAAGTTCCCTGAGCCAGGTATTCTCAGCAAGATCACGCAAGAAACGGGCGTGACTGTGCCACTTGCTTGATGTCGCTGTGCTGTCATTCCCACGGTCGTGGCTTGCTGTGCCAGTGAGTCAGACCAGCCTCCTGAGCGCATGGGTTCGATCTCAGGTGAGTATGTGCGAGAAATACTTTCCAGAGGGTTTGTACTCTACATTCCGCTTTCCAGATGTGTGAGCTGCAATGAGTCATGTCACCACTGGACCCATAAGGGCCCTGCAAAGCCATGAAGCACCAAGCGATTACTGACTTTCTCGCTAGGCCCTGTTTCTATGCCTCGCTGGACTACATCCAGACAATGCGCCGCAACACTCCTGTATAATGGGCTTTGCACGCAGCTTTTGTTATTTGGCTCTTATGTGTGACAGGGTCGGGCATTTTTTCACAGCAGTTTCAGGGCAGTCGAAGAAGATGTGTACAGCAATCTGGTTGGCGAGAATGAGAACATAGCGAGGATGATCTTCTGGCAACATGGGAGGCTTCCGTGCACACTTGCAGATTCGGATGATAATTTCAAGTAAGAAGTTGGATCCAAGGTTGGTCGAAATCAGAATTTCGATTTTGAGGAATTGCAGGAGGGATTCCCTGGTCTTGAGTTTGTCGGATTTCGGATAACACATCCTGCCCGCGCCCCAGATGCAAAACCCGAAGCAGAAATCATGGGGCCAGGAGCTGATGTCTTTTCTCATAGCCCTATGGCCGAAGAACCCATACAATGGTTTTCGCACTTGTTCACTATGACGCTGACGTGTCCATGTCTTGTACGCCTGTTGTTCGACAAAGCTTGCTGGCTTTGTTGTGCACAGTCGGTTGCTGCTCCCGGGAAAGAGGTACCTCAAAGAGATCCCTTCCGCCCAGTGCGTCTCTCTGCAGAGGGATGTTTTCGGGCGCCACGGTTTCGAGCGACTAGACCAGGACTGCCACATGCACCTTCTAATCTCTGGCCCTTGGCGTTCGTTTTTGTGTTTAAGTTGCGGAAAATCTTTGTAAGTAAGGTCTTGTTACAATCATTGAGCAAGCGCGCGATTGCGAGCCGGAACTTGTGCTGGAGGGCTGTCCTGAGGCAAGTCTTTATTTAGCGCCTGACGGACATCTTTGAAGTCTAACTACTCAGAATTGCTACGTCAAGGGTTCTACTGCACCACAGTGTTTGGTTCCAATACCATTTAGCTGGAAGGGTAGCCTTTGGCGCAGGATGGCCGCTTCAATGCAAATTGGAGGTCACTTCAGCAAGGGGAGGCACTTCCATGCAACACTGGAAGCTCCTGGAGTTCACAATCTTGCAAAGTGCTGCTGGGCAGGCAGCAGTTTCTGGTCTCTTCTGCTTCCCCGAGCCCAAGCTTCTTGCAGAACTGCCTGCTCACTTGCATGCAGGCCGCTATTACCAGTGCAACTTCCGCGCCGCACTTATGACAGAACCAGGGCTCTCGAACTTGTTTTTGGATTTGATCGTATGCCTACTGAATCAGAGAGAGAGTTTCGCAGCATCTGGTGTTCTCGTTCAGATTGCAGCGAAATTGCAGCGAACACCTCGCAACGGCAAGCAAGCATCACGTATTGGCAAGCTGTCCAGCTCTGCAGGCTGTCACGTCAGGAAAGTGAGTGGCGTGCGGTGCCGGCGACCGACGAGAGGCAGGCGCCCGGTCTACACCCCTTGTGGCTAGATGATGCCTCGCAGTGTGCTTTTTGCCAGGCAGCACACGTGGTTGAGCTGCTTGAGTGTGACCCCTCTGACTCCAAGCGCGTGGAGGGAATCGATTGCTGAAGAAAAGCTTGTTGCTTTGTTGTATGCCGACTGTTCCTTACTGGAGGGTGGGTGATGCTTCTTGGGAGCAAGTTCGAACAAGCGGAAGCTCCTTGAACCAATCAAATCTAAAGGAGTGGCGTTATTGCAGTGTGGCTAGTTATTGTGCACAGACCCTTTGCATGGAGGAGCACTTAATTGTGCTTTGGCTGACGGGAAGCAGCTTTGCAAGCCCCTCCAGTAAAGCTACACTGAAACTGGTACTATTCCGAACTGCAACCCGACCCCAAAGCTCATTGCTTCCATGATGTTCGCGTGGAGCTTGGCAGCTACAGCATCATCCAGCACAGGCGGGGCATAGTGCAATTGCGGAACAAAAGAGTTGGACAGAGAAAAGACAAGAAAAG
>CAJNIZ010029857.1:44570-74792 GCA_905231905.1 Symbiodinium pilosum | reverse complement strand
GCTCGCGAGGCTCCTGGCCGACGGGCCCTCAGAGGAAGCTTCAGGGCTCTTAGGGGTTTAAGGGTGTTAGGGTTTAGGGGTTTAGGGGTTTAGGGGTTTAGGGGTTTAGTGTTTAGGGTTTGGGCTTTAGGGTTTAGGGGTTTAGGGGTTTGGGGTTTAGGGGGTTTAGGGTTTAGGGTTTAGGGGTTTAGGGTTTAGGGGTTTGGGGCTCTTAGGGTGTTGAGCCTGGCGGATCCTGGGATTGGTTTTCGGCTCAGTTTAAGGGTCTACTACCTCTATAATGGATAATAGGGTATATATAGGGGTCATATAGGGATCATGGAAAAGAAAATGGAAACTACTATTTAGATTTCTGAATATGCTCGACCATGGGGTTTTGAATGCTGGCACACCCAGAGGTGTAAAGGCTTATTTCCTAGGATTTGGGGCTCGCAGGATCCAAGGGTATCAAAACGTAGGGCTTTCATTGACTTTGTTTTGGTAACTACACATTGGCTCAAAACCAACCGCTTGGGCCCAAAGGTACGGGATTTCAGGGTTCCGGTTTACTGCTTAGCGTTGTGGGATTCAGGGTTACCTTATTCGCTCCTGGCCAACCTCTGAACCGCGAGTTTTTTTTGCTGACTCACCCCAACATGCCTCAGCCCCAAACCCTGTACAGTTAAATCCTTAAGCTGCCTGAGGAATTCGTTTGAAAATCCAGCCAACCCTAATCCCCCATGCTGCCAAGGTCCTGAAACGAAGTCAGCAGGGGGCTGAGTGGAAGATTCTAATGGGCCAGGCATGTAACAGGCAGCTCGCCGTGACCACTGCTCAGCCCTAAACCATGAAATCGTCATAAACACGCCGTAGCTTGAATTTACGTGGCGTTGTATTCAGCGCCGTCGCTGGGCTTGCCTTTAGGATGGAGATTTAGGCCACAGCAGCCATTCTTGCAGACCTTTACGCCTTATAGAAAAGATTATCGGAGGCAATCCCTGAGTGGATTTCTGAAGCTTGCTTTGTCCGAATTTGGGAGGAGTAGTTCACCTTAGGCCAGCTGGGAAGGAAGGGCCACGCCTGACCTTTCTGCCTAAAGAGCACGTCAACCTCAAAGATCATACTAGTTCAACGCACGTTCAAATATTGTGAGCGTGGGCAGCAATATGTCAAATCAGGCCTAAACCTCTAACCCCTAAACCCTAAACCGTGGTGTGTAGGTTCTAGGGCTTCGGGCATCACAGGGGGGAGCCCGCACGAAAAAGCCGGGCCCACTCAAGGCTTCCGCCTTGTTGCAAACCCTAACGGCCCTAACGGTCCAAAGACCCAAACAATGGGGTATTAGGGCCCAAATACTGTAATCAGAATGGTATTTGGGACCTAAAGCCTAGGGAAAGGCGCTTCCAGGGTCCCTGGCTTATATAGGTCTAATGAAAAATCCCATAGAAAATAACATGGAAGATGACATGGCATCTGGGATTAGAGATGAGTCTATAGGGGTATATAAGAGGGTTATACAGGATCCTAAAAACTCCCACGTTCTTAAAGTTTGTTTAGGGTTTAGGGTTTGATACGGGGACCGCCCCATATTCATGACGATACAGGTTCCTATAAAGGGATTCCCGTCAACATGCGCGTCCCTACGTAAAGCTACCCCCATTTGGGGAACAGTAATTCACGCCAAGTCCCATATGTATCGTGCGAGCTGGGCCCAAAACATTCAGAACAATACCGCATGCAGACCCCAGACTTTAAATGATACAGGTACATATTTGATTAAAGTAGGGTTTGGGGGGTATATTATATTGTGACTATATCGGAACTATAGGGGGATCAGATCGGAAATTTATTTAGCCTTGTACAGAAGCCAAAGACGTCAAGTGTGTACCCTAAACCCTAAACCCAATGTTGTAACCTTGGGCTTTGGACCCCAAGGCGCCCAACATATGGATTATATTCCAGGGCTTGGGGATCCACATTCAAGGGTTTTAAAGCCAAAGGTTACAAAGGACAACTTCATGATTAGGGTCTAGGGTTTAGGGTTTACACAGGAAAACTTCTTGATTATGGTTGTTTCATGTACTCTTACCTACCGGAGGGTCAGGGGACTTAGTAAGTGCCTTAAGAACTGAAATAACTGGAGTTACTTGACTTCTAGGGGCTATGAGTACACTTACTAAGCCCCCTTGAGGTCCCAAGTAGCCCGCTGTTCCGTGGCAGTTTCTCAAGATAGCCTGTATTTGATCCCCTGGAAACCTTAAGCTCTGTGTTTTATCCCCACATATCCTTGAGGGCCTGGCAAAGCTACTTTGCAAAACTCCTACATGAGCTATAGTCTAAACTCCTAAAAGGGGTTATAGAGGGGATCGTTATAGGGGTTATTGAAGGGGGATACTAGGAATTTAGATTACAGCTCACATGAAGTTCCAGGTTTGCATAGAGGAGAAAGAAGAGGGTGAGCAGCTGTTTCTCAGGCTGTTGAGTACCAAAGAGGGTAGGCTTCGAGGACCTCGAAGGGCACGCACCAGGCTTGTAGACAAGAGTGCATGCTGCGTGGGACTTCTTGGTGCCTGCGTCTGTGTGTGCTTCAGCGCAAAACGTGGTCTGTATTGGGGTGGCTCCCCTAGTTATGGAAAACCCCTATGTTTACAAAAACAAGAGTAATCCTAGCCATGACCTTGGCAGCCCCAAGCCCTGAGCCTTGAGCCATGAACGCTAAGCCGTAAACCGTGGTTTTGGGGTTTGGGGCCAAGTAGCCTGCAACCCGAAATTCTTGAAGAAGGCAGGACTGGTAACGTTTGGGGTTGACGGCTGGGTTTGGAAGGCTGAGTTATGACCTATATGAATATGTTGGTCCTAGATTCAGCGTATGTTCATCCCAACTAGATAATGAAATTGGCGGACTTTTGTTCAGGCGCCGGTAGTGCACGTGTAAATCCCCAAGCAAGGTACACAGTCATCCTCGCAGTCACAAAGCTTCTCAAGGCCGGGGTAGATTGGGGGAACATTTTGCCCGCTTGCCTAACAGCAATCAGGCGTGTGTTGGTGGATTTTTGGGCTTCACTGGACTCTTTGTGATTTGAGTATTTTCCACGGTTTTTTTTTCGGGGATACCACCAGCGTCTGTTTTCTTGCTTGCCGTTACTTGAAGGGCCAAAATGCCCGACGTCTGCTTTTTCGATTGGCCGATGCCCGTGAATGATTACTATCGTCGCCGATATAGAGTAAGATTATAGTCCTTTGTGGGGTTGTGTTTGTTGGCTAGAAGAGTATGATCTTGACTTGGTTCAACAGCCAACAAACACTGGTCAAATGATTTGTTCAAGTTTTACAGTTTAAGGTTTAAGCCCGAACATATAGACTCTAAGCCAAAACTCGAAACGCCAAACTGTGTAGGGTGCCCGCGGAGATCTTGGAGACAAATGAAAACGTTGTGGACAATAGAGGAGTTTGGCTTAAGAATTAAGGAATATATAGGCGTTATAAGGGTCATATACGTTCTAATCACAAAAGGTCCAGAACACATCTACAGAAACTGCACTTTTAGTAGGGGTAGTTGCGGCCTGGACCCTCAACCCTAAACATCAAACCCTCAGCCCCAAACCCCAAGGCTAAAACCCCAAAACCCTAATCGCTAAACCCTAAACGCAGATCTCTCAGCCATACCCCTAAACCACAAACCTCAAACCGTAAGCCTTAAATCCTAAAACCCTGAAGCTCAAACCTTAAACCCTAAATCCTGAATTCAGAGTCCTTAGCTTCTTTTGCAGGAGAGATTATCATCCCCTTCTCCCCAAGAATAAAGCCCGCCACCTCCCTGAAAGGGATATATATATATATATGAAGGGTTCGAGTTCGCGGTCTATTGTTTAGGTTTTCAGGATTTGGCCCCAACCCCTGCAAATAAGAACACAAGTGGGCCTGACCTTATACTGGCAGCACAGTGGGAACAGTTTTCTTCATTTGAGGAGAGGGGATTGTGTTACATGAGCTATAGCGTAAGCTCCCCGAAGGGAGTTATATAAGGGATCACTCAGGGGAGTATTATAGGGGTTAGTAGGGGGGATATTAGGAACATATGGGCTATAGTCGAAACTCTTTCAAGGGGGTTCTATAGGGGATGATATAGGAGGGGTATTATAGAGGATACTAATGGGGATACTAGGAGCCTCAACTCTAGCTCATACAGGGTATACAGTAGGTATATAAGGATCCCAGGGCATACTAGGGGCCCATGGTGTCAACCTTAGACAAATATACCCCTGTATCCCACGTAAAGCAGTCAGTTTCCGTTTCATTTTTTGTTTTCTGTTCATTTGCTTCTCCACTGTAGTGTATATATATATACATACATATATGCCCTCACTATAAACCTTTTACAGGGACCCTATGGAACCCTCGACCCTAAAGATTACTATGGTATACATACACGCACGTATATAGCCACCAGTACTCCTTGAAAGGGACCTTCAGAAATGGCCTGTCTTGGCAGTTGCGCGAAGATCGCCTCAGAGAAGCTGCGTACGGCAGCGAACATAACGGAGAGGCGGGCAGTAATTGGGAGGGTTCCGTGCAAGCGTGTATAGAGCATATATATATATATATGGAGGGAATATGAGCAGATATATCAATATATACATGTGTATATACATATATATATAGGCTTTCGGGCTTAATGAGGGTTTCTAAGATTAGGTGTGCCCTTTCTGAGGTGCTATAATGAGGATTATGGTATTGTGGGGGGTACATATTGGGGTCCTCCTGTTTATGGAAACTATAAATTTAAGGCTTGAATTCGGGCTTGAGGGTTTGGGGTTGCGGGGTTTGGAGTTGTTGCTTTCGGGTGTGCTGTCTTACTACGGTTTCGGATTAATGGCTTGGCATGTAGGACCCCAAACCTTTAACCCTAAATCCTAAGCCCTAGACCCTAAACCAGAATGAGCTGTGCAATACCCAGGCTCTCTCAGAACCCTCACCCTAATGAGACTTTGGAAAAACTGTATTTTCCCAAAAGAATAGGGGTTACCCCCCCATCATAGACCCGAAAATACTTAATTCATACTAATTATGGAGAACCCTCAAAAGGTATGCCTGATTTTCGGAAACATTACAAAATGCAAAGCTTCCTGGGGTTCTAAACCCTGAGCCCTAAGCCCTAAATCCTTCCTATGAAATCGGGGATGAGGAGACCCCATCCCGATCCTGCAAGTTGGGGGCTTAGGGTGTAGGGTTGGGGGTTTAGCGTTTTGGGATTTGGGGCTTCTCCATAAAAAAGACGTCTACCTTTGCATTTTAAAGGACCCTACACCGCAACTCGTAAGTGCCGAGTCCTGAAATCAAAAAAATACCCAGACCCCCAGAAAGCTAACATAAGCTAAGCTTGCAAGGCTGGCAGAACTACAGCAATTATTCTTTTTAACAGGATCTGTTGCTACCAACAGTTCCACTTCGCTACTACCTCTTATCTCCTGCTGCTGCGCCAACTGCTAGTACTTACTGTCATTACAATTACATTGCTGCCACGGTCAAAAATCATAATGATACCAGGGAGCACCATAATAACATTATTGCTACCCTCTACTGCTACCCCCAAGCCCTTAAGGGTTAAACTCCAAGCCCATAGCCCTGAACCCTTAACCTTTAGCCCTAAAATCTAAACTCTAAACCCTAGACCCCTAAAATAACTGTTATGGTGGGTTTTCGGGAAGGTTGGCAGGGATCCCCGCAGCAGCTACGAATCCTTCGTGTCAAGGCCGGGGGCTTTTGGGGAGATATGGGGGTTTCCCGAAATTAGGGGTACCATTTTGGGGGCCCTTATAATGAGGATTCTAGTATTTTGAGATCTATATTGGGATCCCTTTATTTTGGGGAACTACCATATAGGGAGGTCCCTAAACACTAAACCGTTTGGGGTTTAGGGTTTAGCGTTTAGGGAGCACACCGCGTTACGTGAGGATTCCATAGGGCCATACAGGGTTATGCAAGATATATGCAGGCTATAGGATGTAGGTTTTTGGATTAGGGCTTAGGGGTTTGTGTGGGGGTTGGATAAGGTTTAGGGCGTAGGGGTTGAGATTCGGATTTAGGGTTTTGATTCCTTTAATCACGGTCAGCAGGCGAGCAAATATGTTTGGTATACTGAGTCATACATGCCCCTAAAGCCTAAAGTCTAATCCCTCAACCTTAAACTCTAATCCCTAAACCCTGAACTCTAAATCCTAAATCCTAAACTCTACGTCCTACACCCTAAACCCTACATTTTTGGGGTCTTTGGCTTTCGACCTTAAGGTGGGCATTTTAGGAAGTGCAGGGCTGGAGGTTGGGGTGTAGGGTCTATAGGTTTTGAGGTGTAGGGGTCTGGGATTTCAGGTTTAGACTTGAAGATTTTGGCTTCATCGTTCTGGTGTTAAGGTTTAGGGTTTAGGGGGTTTAGGGAAGGCTTTAGGGTCTGGGAGTGTCTGGGAGTTGCGCTTCGAGGTCTAGGGCGGACGTGTCGAGATATGCTTCGCTTACATTGAGCCAAAGGCGGGCCCCCCCCCCTCTCCCCGACGGCTTTCAGTGATGTGCCCTCAGTGTATGGATCCTGTTGAGGAACCCTAGGAAACCATTTAGGGCCTAGTTGGTTTGGGGCTTAGGGCTTGGGGTAGGGTTTCGGGAACGCTCGCAAACTAAACACGTGGTTCAGATAAAGGTTATAGGGGCCATATGGGCGAAACCTGCTACGGTTACGGCCTTCCCCGTCTCTCCCACCCCGATGAGTGCATGTAACCCCTGAACCCTAAAAACCCCGAGCCCGAAACCCTACACCGTAAACCCCCAACACTATACCCTAACAGCGCTAGGTACATCGACAAAGTCTGTGCTTGCATCCAGGTCGCGCTCTTGAGAGGAACTTGCAGGTTTGATAGGTTTAATCATAAAGGGATCCTTGATCATCATATGAGCTATAATCTAAACTCCTTAAAGGGGGTTATATGGGGGATTATATATGGGACTACTACAGAGGTTATTAGGGGGGATACTAGGAGTTTAGACTATAGCTCATATAGGGATATTGCTAAGCATAGGTTTAGGGCTTCGGGTTGGGGTTTCAGGTTTTAGGGGAAAATGGAGCATCACCCTGAAAAAGAAATGGAGTCGGAGGTTATAAAGGGGCTAGCTAGGGATTTACTTCTATTTGGTCGTAAGAGGGTAGCCCCAACCCCTTTATTACTCAGGACCCTGTGAAGATCATAATCTTTGTGCAGAGTCCGTGTTTCCGGGGCTGGGGTAAGCCTAAACCCTAAACCCTAAATCCTGCATATTTGAGGCTCAGACTTCAGGATTTACTGATGTGGGCTTAGGGTTGAGGGATCAAGAATTGTCGGGCCTGCGGATTGTGAAAGGCCATTTTGAGAATAGTCCAGGAACATGCAGGTTCTTTTTTCACTGACATCTTTGTTCTCATGGTTTCCACGTGATCTTGCGTGGCTTGTGGAGTCAACTGTCCACGTAACCTTTGGGTGTCAATGTGTCACACTTGGAACCCTCATGCAAGAGGCCAATGAGCAAGTAAACATCATGACGCACAGGTAACCCCTGCATAACCCCAGATTCCTTTACATCTTCCATGTCATTATCATTCCCACATTCGAGATTGTTTTTTGGCCCTAGAGCTTTCAAGTAGGGTTTGGGGGCTATCCCTGTGGGGCCGGGCCTGTGAAGACACAGCTGTTCAGATTTCCTGGTTCTTAGATTCAGGGCTTAAGTTTCAAAATTTTTGGGCTGGAGGGCGGGTGGCGGAGTGAGCATGAGGGCTGCTATGGGCATCATTTTGGGCCTATTATGTGGATCCACTCCCCCATCCTTTTCAAGCACCAGAAATTCGAGCTCAGGACCCTGAAAACCGAGGTTAAAATCCAAGTCATAGCTAGGTGACACTGTCACCTCTTACAGTGTTAAGCGCAGATCACATTTGTAATACGTCTACCTGGCCATAAACTTTGATCCCTGAACCAAAAACACTAGCTGAACATGTTTAGGAGTCTCTCTCTACTCCTTTTTCGAGTCAGGTTTGATGCCTACAAACCTACATAAAATGATCCTATACAACATCAACCTTAACACCCCCCCCCCCCACCTCCAAATAAAGGCAAATGAAGGGTGGCCTTGTTTTGGTGATGGGGGGTGTTCAGGTGAGATTGGTATAGGATCCTATTAGGGTTTAGGGTTTAAGGGTTTAGGGGATTACCTAACTTTTTGTAATCCCTCTAAACAGAAAACATAGACAATGGATTAATCTCCATGTATTGCTTGCAGTTGTGCAACTTGTTCTGCTCTTCCCTTGCCATGTCTTGTTATGAACAAACCCCACAGAAACCTCATAAGCGTACCGTTCTAAAGCCTGAACAGCCCTGATAGACCCAGCGTAGCTATTGTTATCTAATCCCGCTTCTAGCTCTTATAACCATTTACGACGTTACTATCTCCGCTAGCACGCTGTGATTTTCGCAAATGTTCATTCATACCCAAACCTTGACCCTTCTACCCCAAACCCAAATGCCAAAACCTCAAACTCTGAAGCCAAAATCCTAAGCTCTCAACCCTCAACGCTACCCTCACCCTAAACCCTCAACCCTTGCCCCCAAACCCTATCTATCCCCAAGATTGATTTGACAACTTTATTCCCTAAGCCTTGTAAGCCCTCCACTCTTGTACAAAACATTACCTAAACCAAGCCCTCAACCCTAAACCCTTATTCCTGAACGCTACCTGGCCAACCCCCTCTGTGCCCGGGGTAGAGGCTCGAGCGGCAGAGAACGACTGGACCTTTGCAGAGAATGCGGACGCTCCAGCTTTCCCGTCCCTTGGGCCTCTTGAAGGGTGGGGGTACGGTTTAGTGGTTTTAGGGGTTTAGGGTTTTAGGGTTGAGAGTTTTAGGGTTTGTGGGTTTAGCGTTCCTTGGGCCTCTGATATATAGGGATTATAAAAGGATAAGGGAGAAGACAATGGGAACTACCATAGGGTTTAGGGTTAGGGGGGTTAGGGTTTAGGGTTTTAGGGTTTAGGGTTTACCCTTGAACTTGGGGATATGTAAGAGTTAGTCAATGTAAGAAGATTATCAGGGTCCACTTTAGGGACTCTGCATGAACTGTTTAGAGAAGGTCCCAAGTTGATCCTGCTTTGGAGTCAAACCCTGTTGCAGCCCTACTTCTGAACCCTCGAGCCTTTGCACGTACCCTAGAGCCGTGCTGTCCACTTTAAGACGAGGAGGTAGCCTCCATCATAACAAGATCCAGAAGCAGGGGGTCTGTATACAGCATGGATCCCTCTTTTCTCAAGATTTCTGAATCCGAGGCTCCCCAACAGCACAATCTTCGATGTGCCGACATGGACGTGCGTCACCGATCATCAGGACTGCACGCCCGCATATGAGGGGACTCACCTTTGCATTGTATAAGCATCTTGACTTTTGGGAACTCTACCACGTATGCAGGCTCAAAGATTCAGAGGTGAATGATGGTCGGTACACGAGGCTTCGGGGAGAGACCTTGGCAGCTTCTGTTTAAGAACGCCATCTTCTTTCATGTAATAGTGCTTAGTAGTGCTAGCAGTAGGCAGTAGCCATAGCAGTAGCCGCAGCAGCAGTGGTGGTGGCAGCGTCAAAGGTACTGGCAGCGGTAGTGGCAGTTGGCATTGTCGTAGTAGCAGCAGTAATAGTTGTGGCAGCAGCAGCAGCAGTCGTATCATTGTCAGCCGCAGAAGTACTTCCACGATGTAGCCATGGCAACCGTTCATGACGGGCCGTAGCAGTGCAATTCAGTACCTGACCAGTAGTCTTCGCCACTCAACAACCACTCAACTTTCAGAAGTCATGAGACATAAAGTGCTCATCCACGAGCCATTAGCCCCAAACTCAAAAGAGGGAGGAAGGTTCTTGCTTTTCAACGCAGGCTGTTGAGCGTCACATGGCAGGGACGTGGCGTTGTCTCTCTGGATCACCGGCAGGTGGAAGGGTGGACCATAGAAGACTTGAAGCAGCACTTGCAGCGTGAGTGCGATGTAGCACGATTCTTGCAGCAGCTCAGCCACAACGGGGACGTTGTCAAGGACGACGAGGAGGTCCGCCTCGTTCAGTACGACCTCTTCGTGTTGGGTTATGTGCCACAGACTGCGGAGCAGACAGCGCAGCTGGCAGATGCAGCGCAAAGAGGCAATCAAATCGCGGTCAAAGGGTTGCTGCATTTGCCCATGCATCCCGATGTTCGTGTCGTGCAAGGTGGGATCTTTTTCGAAAATACACAGGGAATGGCTTGGGAGCAACTCTCGGTCGTAAGCCCCGGGGTAGCATTCTCAGTCCAAGACTTCGTGGGAGTTTAGATGCAGTCTGTTGTGGTTCCGCTGCTAAATCAAGAGCACATGAAGGGGTTCCGTGCGAAGTGTAGTGTGGTTAAAAGCCAGCAAGAATAAGGCGAGAAAGAGAAGGGTTAGCTGACATTCTTCCGTGTCCTAGGGCTTTAGGCCCTAGCGCAGCTCAGGTCTCAGGTCCAGCACAGCCCTTAGGCGCAAGGCTGACTTCTGCAACCGCCGCTTCTGGTTGCACTAGTGGCTGTAATTCGTATCCCGCGCAAGTTGCAAGTGTGATGCAAGATCCAGGGTCAGGATTGGCCTTGGGTCTACCCAGCCAAGCGTGCTCTGGTGGGCTGGGTTCTGCAGCAGTATCGTCAGCAGGTTTGGTAGGAACCACAAAATCGTTCCCTAGCTCGGACACTTCACCCTTAACTTGCATGAAAACGTATCAAGTCAGAATAAACTCTGCAGACATCAAAACCACCAGCAAAGTTTGACGAACTTGACGAAATCAGATTTTCCAATGATCCTAGGAGATCTTGAGAACTCTGAGACTCCTTCAGACATCCTAAGCCCTAAACTCCGAGACCTCTAAACCGTACAAATACATACATATATATATCCGTCTATAACTCCGATGTAACCCCGAGGACTCTATGCCCTATAAGCCCTAAACCCTAAACCCGGAGCCTGAAACCCTAAACCCTAAACCCTATAACCCTTGTATAACCCCAATATAAACTAACCCTATCACCCCTTAGCCCCTTGCAAGGCATGGCAGAGCCGAAGAGGAACCCCAGAGCTGCCAAACTTGAGGTATCTGGGTTGGGTTTAGATTTTTGGGGTGTGCGTTTTAGAGTTTAAGGTTTGGGGTTTAGGGTTTGGGGTTTAGTGTTTCGGACGTCGGGTTGTAAAGTTGAGGGTTTAGGATCGTAGGGTTTAGGGGGTTTAACGTCTACGGATGTAGGACTGTAGGGTTTAGGATTGTAGGTTGAAGAGTCCAGGGTTTGCGGTTTAGGGTCTAGGGTTTTTGGGTGTATGGCTTGGGGTTCTTTAAAGTGCATTGGTGATATTTTGTAGGGATACCGTATGTAATGCCATATCGGGATATGTTATCTGCATTATTGGGATCCCCTTGTTTCGGTTTTGGTTGGACGAGGCACGTATGACGGAATTAAGGTTTCCGAAAGCTAGGGTCCTGAGTTGTGGTTCTTCTAACTAAGATTGCAGAATTTATGAGATATAATGGTGCCCCCAATTTTTATGGAACCCTCCACATATCCATGATTACCTTTATCATAGTTTTCAGACTTCAGAAAACAAAGGAAGGAAACCGCGCTTTCTGTAATCTGTTGTTGGATGCAGGGTTTATGAATGAGGGATCTTGGGCTTGGGGCTTAGGCGTCTGCATGTCTTTGAACATACCATACCCGCGCACAGATGAAAGCTCAAAATTGTATAGTCGTGATGTAGAGGCCTGAGCAACTGCCCATCATGGTCTCAGATTCCTTGTATATATGCGATATAGGGTTCCTCAACCAGACCTTAACAGGATATCGTTCATCTTTTCTGCCCCTACATTACGTCCCTATTACGTAAACCCTAAACCCGATATCCAAGGTATATCAACTCGCAGCTCACCAGGCAGGGCATGCTGCGGGTGTTTTTTTGAGTTTGGGGTCGAGGGTCTGAGGACTTCGGGTTTTGGGTCTGGGGCTTAAAACTAAACCTTACAGGTTGGGGTGAGGGCCTACCTGCAACCCCAACTACCTTCAAGGGTTATGCGTTCCAATTAAAGAAGGGGTAGTAACCCGACACCCAAACCAATGAACTTCTACCAAATTGTAGGTAAGTGAAGGTTACATGTAGGCCTTGATTAGGTTACGGGTTTCAAGCTCACCAGGAGCGACATCTACGGTGCTTCTTATTGCGAGTAAATCTTTGATGGTTTGCAATGCGGTTTATGTTTTTTGGGGATGCTCCCCCCATGCCATGAGGTTACTGAAGATTCATTGTTCGGGGTTGGGTAGGGTTTAGGGTATTACCCGCATCATGCTGTCACTCTTGCCGTTCGCGTTGGCTGGGCATCTGTCTTCAGCATTTCAGCTCACAGCTCACCGGGCAGGGTTCAAGGTGTTGCTAATTCTGCTAATTCGGTTGTCATCGGTTCCTCATTACCGCCCCTATACTGCATCCCTATTCTCCCCCTAGATTAGCATTAGCAGCTCTGAATTATCCTTCAATAGCCTTGTTATTCAAGCGGGAACCTTTGGGGGGGAGGGAGGGGTAGTAGGGCTACCCATGATATAGTTTGGGAGGACCCCCCATCCTGTAATAGTGGTATAGTAGGACTATAAGAGAACCCTAATATAATCACCATTATCCCTTATAGTCACTATTACTGGGTGGGGGGTCCACCTAAGATATAGTAGGGCAGACAGCTTTCTAGGCTGGTTCTGAATGTCATAGTCGCACTCAACAATAGTGGGCCCCCCAACTGATAGTCACCACGTGAGATAGCCGCCCTAGACCTCCAAAATGCCCCTATATAGTCTCCTCCTACCCCGTGTATATCCTTTATGTCTCATAAACTGCAGTTCCCCAAACTACCATGGAAGCTCAAAAAGGTTCCTGCAAAACTACGGTCCTTTCAAGAGCAACCATATCACTATAGTCTAAACTGCTACTACGCCCCACAGTAGTAGCCCTTACAATACTAAACCATATAACCCCCTCTATAAACCTTGAAGGAGTTTAGACTATAGCTCATATCAGCTTCCACGTGCACTTTTGCTTTCGGAGGTTGCTGGATGCGCTTTGCAAGCGCTCGAGCGCAGCCTTTCCGTGAGCCATGTTTTGTGGTTGTAGGGATCTTTTTGAATTGAGACTAAGTTACCATGATGGGATATATATATATATATAGTAGATAATATGGTTTCCCCATAGTAGTAATGCAAAGTAAGTTCCTCAACAGCAACCCAGTCTAGAGGGTTGAGGGTTTATGGATTTATGTCCGAAGGTATTTCATGTAGGAAATCACATACTTACCAGCATTGCTCCAATGTATTTCGGGCTTCAGGATTTGGGACATACATATGCTAAACCGTAAACACTAAGACCTAAAACGCTAAACCCTAAAACCTTAAACCTTAAAACCCTAAACCCGTACATGGTGTGTGACCGTTACCATGAGAAAGCTGAGTCCTCAACTGCGGCGCGTAGGCCTTACAACGCCGCTTCCACCATTCCATGTGCCAAGATGATGGTATTTCATCTCTGGGTCTAAGCCATAGTCTAAACTCCTTACATGACCGGGGGTTACATGGGGGTTTAGATGAGGGGATGTAATAGGATTGTTTAGGGGGGTACTAGCAGTGTAGACTATGGCTCGTTAAAGGTAAGTTGCATGTGCTAGCATTTTTGGGCTGTTGAAGCGTCTACATCTTGGCACATACGCACTAAAGGCTGCCAAAAGGCACCGCCGTCTTGCGTCTGAGGGGTTCCTGCAACAGAACAACTGGCAGGAATGTCTCGTCGGCAGGCTTAGCAACGAACATCAGCTCCTCAGTAGACCAGCTCTGTCCAGGCGTTATCTTGTTCTCCATGCTTCCACCCTAAACCCCGAACCTTGGACTGCAGTCCAAAAGCCAGGCGTTCTGTTGGCAAGGTTGTCACTTCCCCGGAGATTTCTGCTCTTAAGCTTTACAGAGAATTTGTGTTGCAAGGTTCCAGATTATTCAGGGTATCAAGGTTAGGGTGCCGTTGTCCCAAGAGGAGTTGCGGTGGAAGTTCTCCAGCAGAAGTCTAGCTTATTGTCTTACATATCTCAGGCTTGGGAAGAATACGTCAAGTAGGCTTGAGAAGAAGAAGAAGACAAGTCAAGCTTCTTCTGTTACATACCTTAAACCTGAAACGTATTGCGTTACTAGTCCGGTTATCATCACCGTTATGATTATTACTACTACTATGGCTAATAGTCATTATTGTCACTATTACTACATTTATTTCTGTCATTATTATTTCTAGACCACACTAGCACCTCAAGCCCCCTCATCCTGGAAACTCGAGATCCCCCCACCGTACTGGGGAGCTTGCAAGAAGAAGAACACCTCATGTCTCCTAGAGAAATGTATTTCTACTAGGCTGTTTTCTGACATGTACAAGTTTATATCATTCTATCTACACATAAAGCTGCCAACCGCAAACCCTACATCCGACACCCTAAACCCTAAACTCTACCAGGCTTCGAAGGAAGGTAGGGGCAAGCGAAAAGCCTGGGCGTCCGAGAGCCAGCCCTCTGCAAGATCACAGGCACATTGCACGTGGGTACCTTAGTCTCAAATGATATTGGTACTTGTTTAGGCCTCTACGTTACACGCTTTAGGGCTATTATACCATAATATACCATAAGGAACTATAATGAACTATAATATACTATAATATACTGAAATATGCGATAATATGCTATATTAGGGTTTACAGTAAGGTCTGGGGCTTCTCGAAGCTTCAAAAACCGTCTGCATTTGATGTTCCCAGAATGGGGATTCTACCCTGCCTGTATTAGGGTGTAGGGTTTAGGGTTTATGGTTTAGGGTTCAGGGTTTAGGGCTGTATGTAATGTCAGGAATGTCATACACGGTAAAATGTTGCCTGGAAGAGATGACTAATGATTACAGAAGTTTTTTGACCGCAACCCTGCTGCTTCCAGCTACCCTAAACCCTAAGCCCGAAACCCCTAGATCCCTACACCCTAAATCCCTAAACCCTAAACCCCCTTCAGCCCAACAGACGGCTTGAATCATAGCTTCTGCGAGTCTTCCAAGGGGGAGTGTGGCATATGAGCTATAGTTTAAAGTCCTTAAAAGTGGGTTATGTCAGGGATATTATATGGGTTTAGGGCTTTGGGTCCAAAAGTCTTAAAGGAGGTACTATAGGGGATTATTAGGGGGGAGTAGTATGAGGGGGATACCAGGAGTTTAGACTATAGCTCATGTGAGCCTGAGTACAATACCCGCGCCCAAAAATTGGCTGCTTCGGCTTTGGGTTATAGTAGTTATGCTACAGATTTGGGGTAAGTATACGATTCTCAAGTACTTGGACCATGATTGCATCGGTTTAGAGTTTAGGGTTTAGGGGTTGCTGGAAACATGCAGCGGTATGTGAATGAGGACTGTAGAGGTTTAGCGTAGAGGCCCTGAACCCTAAACCCTAAACTTCATGACGTTCCGCGACGGTCCTTCTTTCTAGCAAGTCGTATTCTTTGCTTAAGATATTCTGAAATACTCCGCTCGGAATACTGAGGTTTAGGGTTCAGAGGTTTAGGGTTTAGAGTTGAGGTTGTAGGATTACGGCTGCTTTTCTCATCTTAAAAGGATCAATTCCAAAACTGCTCTCAAAAGACATCCCTACCCTATTTCAGTGGCCTAAGTGGTTTGTACCCAAAACACTCTAAGTCCTAAGCCCCCCAAACCGGAACCCACTTCTAACCTCTATATCTCTACACATACATATACACATATACGTATACGCATCCCACATACCCCTTCAACATCATATTGCCTTATATAACCCCTATATCCCTAATTGTTTTAAAACCTGAACCCACCTGTAACCACCATGTGCATGTATGTATATGTACATATATATATATACATCCCTGTGACAGTCCCTGTGTACCCCCTGTATATCCCCAAATCTAAGTACAGAAGCCCTGTATCCTTAAACCTGAACCCACCTGAGTAGTATTTTATTTGGGGATATCATGGTACCCAATACAGTAAGATCATATCCACCTTTTGGGTTAAAGTATTTCATATAAGGAATATAATCTTACTGGCTTCAACCACCAAACTAAACCCTAAACCCTAAAACCAAAAAGCGCAACCCACCTGCCATGGGCTATGGCGTCTCACCCAGCATCCTCCGGGTGCCGCAAACCGTCGGAGTGCTTCTGGCAAAAGTTGGGTTTAGGGTTTAGGGTAATAGTAGGGTTTGGGGTTTAGGGATTCGAGGGTTTAAAAGTCTGAGAGTACCTATATTATGAGAGGAATTAGGGTTTAGGGGTTTGAGAGTTTAAGGGTTGGATAATAGTTATAGTATAACAGAATTTGCGGTTTAGGTACTGGCCCCGCTCATCAACATGATGAGACTTTGCCCAGGCTACCGGGGTTAAAGGGCTCAGGGTTCAGGGTACTGTCCCCACTCATTAGCAGGATGAGATTCGGTATAATACAACTATGTAGGGCCCTTAATATGACCCTTATCATAGACAGTTAATGGGTGGGGGCAGGATTCAAGGCAAAAATATCTTGAGGGATTTTGGTTTAGGGTTTGGGGTTTCATGGTATACATTAAGTTAAGGGTTTGGGGTGTTGAGCTTTGGGCTTTTGGCTTGATGTTGTAGACTGAGTAATGGTTGAGAGTGTATGTTTTTGTGCTTTGGTGGGTTTATGGCGTAGAGTCAGTCCGTGGTTAGCGCGTATGGTTTCTAGGGTTCTGGAGTTAGGCCTGAGGGTTATGTGCGAATATTCGTAATGTAACCCTAAATAGTAGTTTCCATTTTCTTTTCCCTTATCCCAATATTTCCCCACCCTAAACCCTTAAAAAGAAGGGGTTCTGGAGTCTTCCTTTAAGGGGTCCTTTGCGCGGGCTCTTTTTGGACTGCAGTGAGAAGCTTCCAAGTGGCTACACTAGTGGCGTGTAGCAGGTAGAAATTTAGGGTTTAGGGTTTAGGAGTTTAGGGTTTAGGGTGCCCCCCCTCCCCTCCAATATGCAATAACCCGGCAGCCCAAATTTATTTACAGAAAGGGACGTTGTGGGGCCCCCGTTTTTGCGTTAGTCGGATTGTTTAGGTTTTTATAGAAATTGATCAGGTAAGACGGGATAGGAAAAGGAGGATGGAGGAGGGCAGGACGAGAACACGGGTTTCCACTAGAGGAGAAGGAGGATAATGAGGTAGAGGCTCCATGTAGAGGAAGAGCTGGCGGTGGGGGGTGGTGCGCCAGCAAAAAAAAGTGGTCTCTCAGGAGGGCACCATTTTTTTTTGCCACCCCCCCTGCCCCTCTCCCTCCACGTAACGTACAGGAAAAGTAGCCGATCCCAACCCGCCCCGTCTCAGGTACACCCCTTGGCTCCAGGGCAGGGCCGTCAGCCTGTCGCGCTACTGCTCTTACTAATTGATTGTTTTGTGGGGCATCTGAACTGTACCAACCGACGGCCTGTAACTGCTGCAATGGCGCGAAGCAAGCTCGCTTGTTGTGGGGCATGGGGGAGCGACAGATGCAAGTGTCCCGAAAAGAAAGCGAAGAAGACCAAGAAAGATTTCCCGGACAAGCCTCTTCAATCCGCGGAGACAGACCGGTTGGCTCTGCAAGTCGAACTCGAGCAGCTCCGGGTTCAGAGACTTAGGCTGGAGGAAAGAAAGCGCTCTGAGAAGGAGGCGGAAGAGAAGGCTGCAGAGAAGAAGGGTTCTCCTGTGAACAAGTCCCAGTGGTCTCATCACTCTAGATGGGGCCAACAGGGCTCGCGGTATAATCGGGGTGGTAGCGGTAGTTGTCAAAGGACCTACTGCCCATATCCCAGCCGGTCGTATCATCCATAGACTTGGCAGACTAGCCAGTATAGCGAGACTAGCTGTAGGTCCTGGGTCCGTGACGTGGTAGCAGCTTCCCCAAAGCACGACGGCTTGAGCTAACCTGGCACGGTGAACGCGTCAAGGAAAAGTAATTCCGAGGTGCAGAACTGGCAATCTCCGCGTAAGCCTCCTGTAGGGCAGCCAAGCAGCTGTTCCTTTCCAAGATCCAGGAACCCAGAATTACACCCGGCAGCTATTGATACCATTGCATTGGAGCTACTATACAGGCCTACAGGGTCACAGTCCTGCTTTTCCTGTACTTGTACACGTCCCCATCTCTATCCCTGTCCCCGTCCTCGTCCTCGTCCTCCTCCTCGTCCCCGTCCCCCTCCCCGTTCCCGCCCGTCCCTCCTCGTCTCTGTCCCTGTCCCTGTCCCCGTCCCGGTCCCCGCCTGTCCCCCCGTCCGGTGCCTATCCCCTTTAATGTGCCAAGCTGTTCCCTTCACGGTCCCCATCCTCTTTCTGGCCATCCCCGTCCCACACCAAGCGTCCGCCACGGGATCTCCAATGCAGAGGCGCAACCTCCCAACGAGATTGCCTCACAAGCAACGACACAAGAAGACGACAAATTTGTGTTGTTCGCCAGGTTGGAGAAAGGCCGATTTGCTTGGCCCGGCCGCTTCTTGCTACGTGGAGTGGGTGAATGTGTTACATGGACGGCGTCAAGCAGGTTGAGCACGTTCGAATGAGATGCACCAAGAAGACATGTGCCTCCCTGCACTACTACAGCTTCCGCTGGGCAGGCAGGGAGAAGCTCAACTCTGTTCACCTGGACTAGGTGGAGTACATCTTCGTTAGCGCCTACACGGGCTTCAGCGTCACGTTTCTCCGGTACCACGACGCGCTGCAGTTTCGCGGCTACCTCAGTAACCGCTGTATCGACTGAGCCCAGAGAGCATGTGGGACGGCGAACATGAGCATGTGCGTTTCCGGAAGGACTACGCAGCCGCTCGTCTCCTCTTCCTCGTGATGGAAGAGTCGTCTGCGATGTGGGCTACAAGACCCAAGCGTGAGCGAACTGCGCTCTGCAATGCTATCCGCATCGTAAACCCTCTCGGGTCCGCGTTCTTGGCGGAGTATGAAGAGTGGTGGCACGCTGACGCCATACTTCTTCATCGGATCACCTCGGTCGCCATGGACGGCCATGAGAAGATCGCGACCCGATGCAGTGAGGTTCCACCTGCTTGCGGAGGCGGACCGCGAAAGGATGGCACCGTGAAGCTGCCCAACAATGGCTGGTTTATGTTGATGGACCCTGGAACCGGCTGCATTATCGGCATCGCTGAGATGAAGGAACCAGAAAACGGCAAAATCGCTTCGGCAGCCTTGCAGCGTGCCGTCAACCAGCATCCATCCATCGACTGTGTCATCTACGATCGCATGTGTGTTCTCCTATCAAAGGCCATGGCCAATGAGGAGCTCACAGGCATCGGCTACTGTTGCGTGGATAAATTCCACGCGCGGGGCCACGCGGACAATTGTCCGCGTTCCCCACATGTGCATCTCCGGCTGAAGCGGCGCGTGAAGGACCTCAATAGCAGCATCTGCGAGCAGGTGTTCAGCTGGTTCCGAGGGTATATGCCTCGGGCGAGGGCCGTCGCTTCTTGGTCTTGGTGTACGCAAAGAGGCACAACGCCTGCGTGCTCTCGGACACCGCGACTTACCTCAACCCGCGCTCTGCGCACCGGAAGACTATGAAGAAGGTGGGCACGTGGAAGAGGCCGAGCTCCCACGCCTACGCCTGCAAGAAGCTGGCCAGCAGCCCCAAGCTCCTGAGACGGGTCCGCAAACCTCTAAAGAAGCCGGCGGCTGCCAACCGCGCCCGCTGAGTCGTCCATCAATACTCCAGGATGCTCATATACAAAACCCCTCCTGCAACTCGTCACTCCCGTGTCCTCTCGTAGCTGACCTTTCGTGCCCTGTCTCTGCCTAGGACCCAGACCCGGAGCGTGTCATCCTTGCTGAGGGAATGCGCAAGCGTATCATGTGTTCTCTAGTGCACCACAAAAGCCGAGAGTGCCAGCGAGGAAGACATGGTCTGCAGTGGAGCGGAGTCGTAGCATGTCCTATTGCGTGAAATCGCATAAATTTGTGCGCGCTGCTTTACGTGTGTCTCGAAGTGGAGCGGCAATCCGTAAGTGGGTATTGCGGAACTGATGCGCAGCATCGCCCAGGTGCCTCACCTGCACCGAGTCGGCTGTGGCACGGAATATATAATCTCTAGGGTTCTTGTAGTGGTCTCTTTTGATTTTCTGGCCTTGCCCGTCGTAGCTTGCAAATAATAAGGTTTGGGGGTCGAGGGTTGAAGGTTTGGATCACCATGGACGGCATGTCCCCTGTCTTCCAGAGTGCATAGAGTCGTAAACCCATAAAAGTCATAAAGCTCCTGAAAACACTGCTAAAATGGGGGCCCTAGGGCGTCCCACTCTCTTTATTTAATATCCGGGGATTTCATTATTGAACGAGTTAGCTAACGCTGCGTTTAGCATCCTTTTAAATTCAAGGGAAGATCAATAGGTTAGTGTTGAAAGCTTTAACATCCTTTTAAACTCAAGGGAAGAAAAAATGGATGAGTAATGAAAGCAATTAGGTAATTATGTGAATTAATAACTGGAAGTTTGTTCAATTGAGATTATTTGGCCTTTATCCGACTAATCAGTTGCATAGTTAGTTGATGAGTACTCCATTCTTTTGAAGTCGTCTCCATTTCACGTAAGTCTTTGGACTAAGAGGGCGAATGCTCCCAAAGCAGTCGTATCAACATGGCGTTTGCATGGGGTTTTGAGGTTAACTTCTGCGGTCTACTTACAACGACCGCGTAGTTCTTACTTGTCTACAAGGGAATTCAAGCGGGGACTCCTTCAACTCAATTGCAATCAAGTTAGAACCAGTTGAAAGCTTGATCGTGTTTTAGCAGGCGTTCGCTGGGCATTTGTGTGGCATCATGTGCAACATGCCGGCACGGAACGGCGCTATCCTTTCAGACTCCAGGAGTCACAGCTTTTCGCCGTGAGCACTGAAGTAGACTGGGGTAGTGTGAGCAGCGAAGATGTTTTCAGCCGTTTTGGTTTCTTGATCTTTTTGTGCAGGCGCGTGGTTGGTAGGGAGAGGCAGCATGGTCCAAAGAATCGTTTTCGGGTAACATCAAACTACAGCTTGAGCTTCTCAAAACCGTGACGTCCCAGGCGAAGGAGTACTAAAGCAAGGGTTGAATCAACTCAGCGTTGACGCTGCTTTCTCAGAGGGCGTAGAGGTTTAGGGTTTAGGGCCAGATTATTTTTGGATGTCGCCTCCATGTGCCTTGGGTGGAGCCCTCTTGTTCACGGGGTGCGGGGGGCCCAGGCCTCCCTGACTGCTTGGCAAGGGCTCCAGAGCTTCTTGGGTGAGGTGGTGTCCAAACTATTATTGGGCTTAGGAGGTCTAGAGTTTAGGGTTTAATGTGTAGGGTGTAACGTTTAGGGTTTATTGAGGTTTCGTACTTAGCTTAGAGTTTAGGTTTCAAGGTATACTTTTAGGGTAGAGGGTTCGTTAAGGTTAAGGTTTTGTATAGGGTTTAGGGTTTAACGTTTCAGGGATTAAGGTTTAGGGCTTATAAGGTTTAGTGTTTAGGGTTTACAGTTTAGGTTTTTGAGGTTTAAGTTTAGGGTTCAAGGTTTTTTTGAAGGTTTAGGGTTTAGAGTGTGACTTTTAGGATTTAGGCTTTAGGGTTTAGGGCTTAGGGTCAGGGTGTAGGGTTTGGGTTTTGGTGTAGGGGCTGAGGGCTCAGTGTTTATTTATAAGCTTATAGGATGATTTGTTGCAGATTCTGGGGAGGTCTAAGTCTTTTTTTGTCATTCTTTGTCATTGCCCATTTTCTGATTTTCCTGCACGTTGTCGTTGGGCCTTGTCAGTTGTTTGTCATTCTCTTGTCTTTTTCTTGTCGTCTGAGTTGACATGTGTTTGTCATTTTTGTCATTTCTGCGTCATTTCTTCATCATTTCATAGTCCATTTTCAGTACTGGTGCTTCCTGCAGGGTCTATCTTGCAGCCTGCTCACCGTGCTCAATGCCATGCCGCCGCAGTGAGAGGAGCGCGAGAGACGGAGAAGAGACACATGTTACCACTTGCCGGCCACTCCGCCGCCAAAACCCAGAGGGAATGCACAGGGCTGTCTTCGGGGCTTAAGGCTCGAGGTGAGGGTTTAGCGTGCACGGGGTCAGAGCACATTTCCAGACTGTATCCTGAGCATCAGAAAAGCATTATTCGAGAACAGCAGCATCATCCTGCAGCACGGAGGTGCAGCAGTCGGTGGGGGCCCAAATCCTGCAAGCCACTGCTTTGGGCTCATGTAAATGCAGTGTGTGTCAATCCGAACTCGGACGTGGGTCGCAATACGGGAGCTCCAGCCATTTACCGCAGGCGCTTCCGGAGGTTGCGCCGACGGATGAGATGGGCAGCGCGAACTCAACTGACCAAACTTCAGGGTCTGCCTCGTTAATTACCATCATAGGGCTCGAAGCTGGGGTGTTGAGCCACTTGCTTCACGTGCAGCCCGATACTGCGCAGGAGACTGCGCAAGCGGCTGCAGAAGCCAGTACAAGGTCAACTTCAGGACCGTGGGCGTCTGTTGGACACAGAGTCAGCGTGCAGTGTACATCTGTTTGCAACCGTCTGAGCTCTGGCAGGGGGTGCCGCCTTAGTTGAGTCACGCTGGGCCTACGTTTGTTCTTGCCGCGCAAGCCAAGCCATGGCTTTCCAGTCTCCTTGCAAGCGTGCTCTTGCAGACTTGCAGACTCGCCCTGTGGGCGCAAAACAACGCTTGTTGAACGTGGAGGTTGAGCCCCAGATAGGTGATAGCACACAGGCGGAGCCTGAGAATCTGGTTTAGCGGCGTGTAGGACGCCAAGGAAATCTGGATGGGGAGTTTCCTGAGGAGGCGACTGTTGCAAGCACAGCTGCGAGTGGGAGTACCGCTGGGCTCGTCGCAGACGGGTCGTGACTGGCTCTGTATGTCATGCATGTGTAAAAGCAGCGACATGTCTCCTTATCACCAAATCTTCCACCATTCAGAATCGTGTTCCTGGTGTGGTTCCCCTTGCTTCGGCACGAAGCAGCGCTATCTCTGCCAAATCGGCTTTGGAAGTAGCCGGTGACAAGTGCCGGTGTCACGCTTGCAAGTAAGTGCAAGTTCATCTTTTCTTGGAAGCAGCTTGTGAATTGCCATTATGGCATAGGGGGATGGGCAGATCGTCAGTGGCACCCCTGAAAATGTTCGTGCGCTCTTCTTTTAGGCCGTGTGACGCAACATAATTTCGAATGACCTGCGCCATGTTCCAGGAGCTGCTGCTCTGCCATGGATTGGTGCTGCTTTTGAGGTGGAGACGCAGGCCACTTGTGCAGGGTGCTGGGAGATGCGCGCGGCTACTCATTTCATAGGCCACAAACCGCAAACTTTCAACCTTGCAGAACCCTTTGAAGCGAGACCCGACAAAACCTCAGAGGTCCATGGTGCAGCAGAAGAACAGCAACGGATGCCAAAGCCGTCGGGCCCCCACAAGGTACGAGGAGTTACGGCTTGAAAGGATATCTTTGTTAGCAAGCCGTCTCAACACAGTCTGGGCGCATCTTCGATATTAAACGCCTTGAGGATAAACTCTCCAACCTATCCCAGTGGATTAGACGGCAAAATAGCAAACACGACGTGGCCCAAAATGTTGGACAGATCCATGTAAAATCACATTACAAAGGAAAATTCATCAGATCATAACATCCAATATACCCAAAATCAAAATCCCCGCGGGATCCAACACAACCTCAAATGAGTACAGAAATCATTTTTGTGACAATACATGTTAGTACGCCCCGCCCCCCTCCCCCCAGAAAAAATGGAAAAAAAAGAAGTAGGCAATCATGTCAAATCATACCAAACAAGACGAGTCAACAGTACAACACAATCCAATATGCCCGAAACATTAAAATCAATATCCCCGCCCAATCCCATGACGCTTACACCCTCTAACCTCAACTAAGAAATGCATGTCATTCGCGGCGGGACATGACCTCATCGCCTTCAGCAAGTTCACGGAAGGCAAAGGCGTAAGGGCTTGGGGCAATCCAGCTCAAGGCACCGTGGTGACCTCACTGGGCCGTAGGATTAAAAGAATATTCGGTTTTCGAGATGCTGAACCCGAAGGCCAAAATGCCAAGTGGCTCCCGTGCCCGCTTGCGCGATGCACATCGTGAAGCCGTAAACTTTTGGCCTTAACCCTTAAGCATGAACCCTAAAACCCTCCATTTTGATGCCGAGACGCGTTTGGCAGTGTTAGACGTAGAGCAGGAGCGGTCCTGCGATTGCTTCGTTTCCACCCCGGAAAAGAAGCCGACTGGCCAGCGTGAGCTGGAAACACCCCCCAAAGAAGACATGGTTGACCCGGTCATCAGTCACATGACCACCGAGCGGAAGCAGGTGCTTGTCGGTCAGTACCTGTTCGCGTGCGACCCAGTCCAGTTCGCCAGATTGTTGCGTACTGTTGTTCAGGACATGCGCCTTGAGCTGGTACTTGCTCCACTCTGAGCCTGGCCAGGTGTGTCATGAGTTTCTTTGGCCGCCTTTTTTGGGGTCTCAAAGGGCCTTATAACTTCTGTTCACTTTTAGCGCTTTACGTAATATTACAAGGGTTACACACATGCATTCTAGGGGACGATCGAATGGTTTTGACAGGGGTCCTTTTTTGAGTGCCTTTAAAATGCCCTTGCAGAACACCTGTAAATCCAAAACTCTTCGGGGCCAGGTTTAAGGTCTTTACAGGGGCCTTGCCAAGGTTATAAAGGGGACGCGTTTTGGGAGCCCTTTCATACGCATTTGCAAAGTTACTGCAAATCCAGAACGAAGGGGACTCACGGCAGGACTATAGGCTACGGCGCTTTCTAAAGGTCTTATACGGGTTGTAAGAAGGTTTCCGATGGGCTGCGTTTTGGGAGCCCCATAATACGTAATCACGGCAGATCCACAACGAAGGTTTTTTGTCTTTTTCGGCGCGGCTGTCGGGCTTTAAAAGTGGGCCTTACAAGGGCTTCATCACAGATTTTGAGGGGGTGCGTATTAAAAGCACCTAAAACGCATTTGCATGATTACTGCAAATCCAAACTGAGCTGTTTCCGCAGGACTAGAGAGTTTTCTGGGATTCTTGTGCACAGTCTTATCAGCTTTATCAAGGTTTAATGGGGATGCTTTTTGCGATCCGCCTCTGCATGAGCCTGCAAATCCAGCAAATGGGTGTTCAGCAGGGCATAAGGGTCTTACACGTGTTTCAGTGGGTTTGTCTCTGTTTTGATGGGGTTTCAATGGTGTAATATAGGCAGCTAAAAGAACTCACATTTTATGTGTTTTGCGCGACGCATCAACTCAGGTTTTGCCACGTCTGCTTTCAAGCCTGTGAGCCTTCTCCTCTACATGGACGTTTTGGGCACGCCTGAGACAGCCCAGAATCAGGCTCAGCGAATTCCGGCTTTCTGCGCCGCGACCTGCTGGATGTGGACGTTTCTGATTTGGTGTGTGCTTGCCAAACAGTTAACACTGGTAAAGCAGCGAACATCGCCGGCAGTCTTTGCTTGCAGAGTTTGCGGTCTGCTGTGCCCGCAGCGGCGATCCAGGAACGGCCAGACACTCTGGGTCACGCGCGACAACGGTGTTCCAACAGTCTACAATTTCTTTCATGTAGAGAAACTACGCAAGTTCATCAAACGCTTGCAGAACCACGAGCCCTTGCGGAAGGAGGTGACGACATGCCTCAAGGAGCCAGGCTGCAAGGTTTTCACCTTGCTTCTGGATTCCAGTTCCAAATGGATCTCCACCTTCATCCTCTTGGAAGCTCTTCAGCACATGTGACCCTGTCTGGCAGATTTCTTTGTTATGCTTGCTCACATCTTGGAGGACATGGTACCCTCAGCGCATCACTTCTGCCTTGGGTGCCAGATTGCAAGTGTACCCCGTCTTATGTGCATCAATTTAATTACTGTTCTTCTCAGCTGCTCCAAGGGTGGTGCCTTCAAGGGATCCAGCGTGCTGCTGGCTGCTCTTGGGCAGGATCTGAGAAGTGAGGCGCCTGTGGACCGCTCAAATCTGGATGGTGTCGGTGAGCGCATCCCTGTTTGCGAAAGAGTGCAGCCCCCGGTCTCCATTCATTTCAAATTTCAGTTTTCTTGTTTTTAGCGTTCGTGCGGCAAAATGCATTTTCCGGGCCTTAGAAAACGCATTTTGGAATAAATAAGAGGTCTCAGTTGGAACAGGCCACTAAGTCCCAGACCCTTTTTTCCAAGCATAGTAGCCCGAATGCATCTTCCAGGCCTTGGAAAACGTATCTCGGTGGAAAGTAGAGCCCTGATTGGACCAAGCCTCTAACGCGCGTCAGGCGCCAGATGCTGGTTGGACGGATGCTGGCGGCGCGGACGTTCCCGCAGCGCCGCATGGTTCGAGATCCAGCGGCGTCCCTAGCGTGGACAGTTTTCTGAGCAGAGGACGTGCGCGCGTGCAAGGTGGGCGGACTGAGGACGGCCAGTCTTCCATTTCGAAATCTGTCTTGCGTGCTTTGCAAGATCATTTCTTGCAAGCCCCAGCTGCTATGAATGCAGACCCTCACAGGAGTTGTGGCCGAAACCGAAACGTGCCGGCACTTACACGGACCGATTGCTTGGCCGGCTGGCTCGGAAGTACTTGAGCATTCCTTCGGCGAATGGGACCATCGAGCGGGTTTGGTCAACGGTTGGGTTCTTGCTTGCCTTAGAGTCGGGTCGCGCAGCAAAGCTGCGGCCTCTGCAGCGCAACTTGGCGGAGGTGGGTCAGTGGCCACGCAAGGGATCCGAAGACTGAGCCGGAGCTACGTACTGGACGTGGGGCAGAGCCTCCTGCATTGTACGCAATTGAGGAGAGGCAGAAAAAAGACGTTCGCAGCAGCAACAGGGGACTACGTAATGGGCTAAACCTCTGCCACTGTCCGCTGCCTGTCTGCCGCTGCCTGATCGCGTTCTAGGGGTGCATTTGAAGGGATAATCTGGAGGGCCTGGGCTTAGTTGCGGGAACAGTGTGACAAACCCCTATATACCCGAAACCATAAAATACGAAATCCGGCAAACCTAAGTAAAACCGTACCCAACGAGACAACTCAACATTTCCAAATCGATTGCTGTCAGCCTGGGCTTAGAACGCACGGCGTTCATTGGGGTGTCCTCCTCTTCCTCGTCCTTGTCCTCGTCCTCGTCGTCAGCGTCGGCGTCGGCGTAGGTGTAGGCGTAGGTCGCAGTGGTTTTAGGCAGCAGCAGCAGCCGCGGTGGTAGTGGTGGTCGTAGTAGTAGTAGAAGAAGAAATAGTAGTAGTGCTAGTAGTATCAGTAGTAGCAGTATCAGTAGCAGTAGCAGTAGCAGTAGGGGGAGTACGTGGTAAGAAGCCCTTTGGGAAACGATGGCAACAGCATTGCCCACATACTGCTGTAGTGAAAGTAGGACACATAAGTCACAAAGTGCGATGACGATGTTGATCTTCAGCTGCTCCCCTGGAATGCTTAAGCAATATAAGCAATCTATATATATATATATTTTTTTTTTTATCCTGCAATGTTAAATGCCCGCCCAGCCACGGACAGTGCCTACAAGAATCCTTAATTTTTGCAGGACACCTTCAATATAAGGGGTCTACAAGCATTATGAAATATGACTATTAAGATGTGTATACGTACATGACACCAAGGCCTAAACCCTGCGTATGTGCAGGCTGTAGAGGGTGCACGAACTTAAGGGTCTAGCTCGTCTCTCAGCACATCGACGTTTAACACGGCTTATGGCGCAGGATTCAGGACAAGTATGGTAGTCTCCCAAAAGAAGGGAAACCCAAGACAGACCCCCACATACTGTGATCTTATGATCCTAAGATCCTTTTTATGGGGACCCCTAAACTGGGTGGGACCTCTAGGACCCCTAATTGGGGGTAACCGCCATATATCTTCCTTCTAGAAGGTGCCCGGGATGGAAACCTGACCTGTTTAGCGCTTGGCTTTGGGTATCCAGGAATCCAAAACTTGAAGCTGCCAACTGTAACCCCAGAACCCTTCGTCGTGTTGGAGACCCCAAGCCTTAAATCTTAAACCTTGAATCCTACACTCTAAATCCTACACCCTAAAACTGAACCCTAAAATTTCAAGACCCCGCTCCGACACAGTGGCCTTTCGATCCCCAAACTCAGCAACCGATACCCTGAACTTTGGCACGCTCACCGAAGACCACTACTTGGAGGGTCAGGAGTAATAATGGGCAAAAAAAGGAATCGACTATATACTATTTGGGGTTTTTGGCTTAAGGTTTAGGGTCAAGGGGACTTAGTAAGTAGGTTAATGATTGGGATAATTTGGGTTACCATATGGGTTACGGGTGTTAGTGCCCTACTTCCTAAGTCCCGTTGACCCTCCAAGTAGTTGCGAGCCCAACGTAATACATAGTACGTCCACGTCGGAACCCTGTCATTTCCCATTCTTGCCTTACAAAGTGCATTTCTTTACAAACATACATAAGTACGCACATACATATATGTATGTAATTGTGATTAATTGTGTGTGTAGGTATGTATGTATGTATGTATGTATATGTATATACCAAAGCAAAAACGACTCCTCTCACTTGAACCCCTAGACCGCGAGCCCAAAGCCATTTATATCGCACCTGACTCCCCCTGTCTCCCTACCCCTACAAACCGTAAACCCCAAGCCCTACCCTAAACCCTAAACCCTAAACCTTTTCAAGCCTTAAGAAACCCAAAAGCTGCATGTTCCGCAGCCGTAAGCCTGGCACAAATTTTGACATTCCCACAGCTGATTTGCGCCTGAAAGCCATGGCCTACCGTCAGATTCTCAGTGTTTTAGGGCTTGCTTGGTGTTTGGCATTCAGGGGGTTATACAGGCTCTAGGGCTTAGGGAACTGGGAGTAGGGTTTAGGGTTGAGGTTTTAGGGTTTAGGTTTTAGATTTAGGGTTCGGGTTTAGGGTTCGGGTTCAGAGTTTGGGGTTTTGGGTTGAGGGGACAGGTAACGGCGTTCAAAATCCCCAGAAGGTGTAGCACGACATTCGAACACCTGGCTGTACTTGCTTGGAAGCCGCGCCTACATGTTTTTGGGGGATCTGGCGGTTGGGTTTACCAAGAGTTTGTGATCTACATTTAGCACTTGGTACACGCGGGACTTGTACTCAGGTCCACCACAAACCCGTAAACCCTAAACCCCGAAACCTAACCCTAAAACCCTAAACATTAAACCCTAAACGTTTAAGACCAAGCTAAGTTGGGGGATGGCAACTTTACCTTGATAGCTCTACCGTGTTTAGGGTTTAGGGAGAAGAGTATGGGGATTAAGGGTTTTAGCATGATTTATAGGGAACTGGCCCACGACACCCCAACTTCTGTCTTCAGCTACAACTATGAACGCCGAAGCACAAGTTCCGAGAATCCCCATAACACCCAAATCCCAAAAATCTTCAAACTTACAACCCCAATGTAGAAGCCTGAACAGTTATCAACATCTTGGTCAAGCCCATGCGGAAAATGGAACACCCTCAAACACACCTTAACGTGATATCGACTATTATTTCAGCTTGCCTTTCCTTTTTCCAATGAGCCCGCACACGCCCCAGCTGCCATTCCATGCTCCAGTATCTTATCGCTTGCATTCTCCAGTGCTGGGGTACAATCGCTATATCTCCCCATTAAACCGCATTGAGGGTAATATCTCCTATAGTCCCCGATACAATCCCCATATAATACCCTATGTGATCACCGTCTTGCCCAATATATCTTACATCGCCATATAAGACCCTAAACCCCTAAACCCTAAACCTTTTGAGCTGCTTAAGTTTGTGGAATTTTCCTTCCCCAAACCACAGGAAAGACATGGAACTCCATAAGGCCCATGTCTTGTATGAACAGCAACCTGCCCTAAACCCTTAAGCATAGGGTTTAGGGTTTAGCATCCAGAAACCCCTAAACCGGAAACCTAAACCCTAACCAGTTCCATGTAACTTTTGGGACAGATGAAACCTTAAACCCTACACCACCCTGAACCCTAAACCCTAAACCCTACACCCCACTGAAAAGGGACCTGTCCATACCCAAAAGCTGACACATCCTCAAAGATGGCTGCTGCCTTGGCTAAGGCTTTAGGATTTAGGGCTTAGGGTTTAGGGTTTAGGGTTTCAGGGTTTAGGGTTTCAGGGTTTAGGGATTAGGGTTAGGGATTAGGGTTTAGGGTTGAGGGTTTCAGGGTTGAGG
>CAJNIZ010029857.1:25047-44546 GCA_905231905.1 Symbiodinium pilosum | reverse complement strand
TATATTCCCATTATATTCCTACTATTTTCTTGGAGTTCCCTGTTTGGGTGTCCCACGAAAACCCCTTTATTGGCGGGCTTTAGAGCTACTTTAAAGTAAACGGGAACTAAGACCCAAGAATGATAATTTTCTGGCTGGGTTTAGTGCGCATCTACTTTGACAGGCTTCTTCCTGCACTCATTAAGAGTTATAGTCACCGAATAACTTACGCGCAGATTATAGTCAGAACTACGCTTGATGTTGATTGTTACTGTTGATATTAAAGGTCATGACTTTAATATACTACAGTACCGTTATTCCCAAGGTATAAAACCCTAAACCCTAAACCCTAAGCTCTAAAGCCCTAAACCCTAAGGTACTTCGGGTTATGCAGAATTTCTATTATCCAGGTAGTGGCTGGCGGAAAGGGCCCAGCACCCTAAACCCTAAGCCGAAAACCCTTTGCAGCCCGGTCTGAGTTTAGAGTTGAGACAGAGGTTTATAGGGTTTAGGGTTTTAGGGCTTTCTATGGTACCCAATATAGAATAAGGTTCTGTCCTCCCTTTGTGGTATAGTATTCTATTTAAGGGATATAATCTTACTAGGCTCAACCACAAAAAAACGCTACTCATGTAGGATGAATAATGCAAAGCCACATGGAAAAGAACATGGCAAATCAACATGACATTGTATAGGGGCTTATAGGGGCGATTTCGTTTAGAAGGCTGGAGAGTTGCCAACACCATGCCCTAACAGTCGCTACATAATAATTCTGCCGCGGAGCCCTATTCCAAAAAGTTAGGCCCGTACAGCATTCGCACTATGACCTGGTAAAGTGTTGGGACATGGCAAACCTTAAGCTGGTTACTCTATCAGTGCTACGAACGTAAAAAATGGACAAGTTGTGTATGTTGAGCATTTTACTCTGTACATTCGCAGAATTCATATACGGGTTTCTCAAAAATCCCTAAACCCTAAACCCTAAAGGCAGCCCACACATGCGCCTTGGGCACCCCAGGGCTCGCCAGTATGGGAGACCTCCGTATATGGGGGTCTCGCAAATTTTGGGGATCTTTTTGGAGTTCCTTATAATTCAGTATATTGGGGTTTATATTGGGTTGCTTTACTTTGGGAAACTACCATGTAGGTATTTGTTTGGTTTAGGGTTTAGGGTTCTTAGGTTTAGAGAGGAAAAGCCATTCCTTGACCCTCCCGCACTCCGGTATATAACCGCTGAAATCTCCTCCATATCCCCAGAAAAAACGGGTTAGGGTTCACGGTTCGAGGTTGAGTGTTTGGGGTAAATATCCCCTGTGAATCAGATCCCTTTGCATTAGGCCGCAGCTCTCGAGCAGCACTGCTGGCCAGCATGGACGCGTGTTGATGTTAACGAAAGGGTTGCTTACTGGTGCCTGAGTCCAAGGGCCGTTACTTGTTTACTGGGTTCATACGATGTAATGAGGTATACATTAAGTGAGGTATAGGGATAGTTTTGAGAAACTTGAAAGTGGGGAATTGAATATAGGCACTATCACAAAGGAATACAGTGTATCCGGATAAGAGGAGGGTTATTGTAGGGATCCGCTCCCCAACCTGCCTTGAGCACCAATGTGCGCGTCTGGGCAGCTTAGAGATCAGGAGTTGGGAGTTTAGGGGTTCTAGGTTTAAGGGTTTACCTAGACCCTCCAATGTAGTTCCTTTTTGGGTTTGCTATGGTTTTTTCGTTAGCACTCTTAATAGGACGACCAAAAAAGTACTTCATTGGAGGGTTTAGGTAGGGTCTAGGGTTGTGGCGTTCATGGTTTAGGGCATAGAAGTCAAGAGGATCTAGGATCTACATGTCGGAGTCCATGGTTTACTTTTGGATGCGGGGTATGAGTCACAATGAGGCCGCCATAGAATTCCGATGGAAAAATGGTAATTTCAGGCTTGGGAGTTGAGGGTTAGGGTTTAAGGAGTTCAGCCGGCATAGAGCGCAGGGTGTACAGGATGGTTTGGCGATGCATCGCGATGCATAGGGCTTCATGGCTTGTAATGGTTTAGGATCAGGATTTCAACCCTAAATCCTGTAATTCATGTATGCGCGTGTAGATTCCCTATATACACCCTCAATGACCTATTGCTACACCTTGGCCCTAAACCCTTAATGCTACGCCCTCCAACGGTAAGCCCTGTACCGTACAGGGGGCAGGGGAGGCGGGGGGCTCCATTAGGGTTCATTGGCATTCAAAGACTTTAAGTTTGTACCCCTAGAGGTGTCCCAAGTACTGTTGACCATCGGGATTACAATAGGGATCCTAGTATTAAGGCCCTTAAAAGGAGGCGGTTTTTAAATCACGGGTCTACGCTACCCTAATGAAGCGCTTTATTCCATGCTGTCGGGAGCCCCATCGAAAGATACAAGCCCCCAGGTTCCAAAGGAAAACCTTTTTAGGACCCTAAACAGTGTTTAGTGTTTGCCCCAAGGGTACAAAGGAGAAGTCTAAAGCCCTACATACCCCCTTAGGACCTTGCAAAAGCCAACATAACCCAAACAAGGCAGGGAATATCATTGAAAGGCCGGATCCCTAAGCCCTAAACTCCCAACCCTCTGAACCCTTCAACCCTAAACCCTTCGATGACCCTATATGACCCTCTATAAGAAAGCCCTAAACCCCCTTAACCCTAAATCCCTAAACCCTAAAACCCTCATCCTTAATCCCTACACCCCCTGAACTCTCTATAACCCTTGAAATAGCCCCAGGACAACTCCCTTAGACTTGGGGTCCCACGTGCCAGGTCCTTGCGCTGACGCTATGCCTTCACCAGGCGAGCTCTGTGGGTGTTTAAGGGTCAAGGGTTGGGCTTAGGAATTGGAGTTTAGGATTTAGGGATAGGGTCTAGGGGTTTAGGGATTAGGGGTTAGGGGTTAAAGGTTAGGGATTAGGGTGTAGGGGGTTAGGGCTTAATTTAGGGAGTAGGGTTTAGGGGTTGGGTCTTAGGGTTTAGGGGCTTAGGAATAGGGATTAGGGCTTCAGGGATTAACCGATAGATTTTAGCCCCACGCCCCGTGGCTAAGCCCTAGACTCTGAACAGGCCATAACATTACTTAAGCTCCAAACCGTAAGCCCTCAACCCTATACCGGTAGCCGAAGCAGGTTAAACAAAGCCCTACATAGTGTGTCCGGACCCATACAGTCGTATGGTATCATAGGTTTAGTATAGTATCATTGTATTATAGTTTCATAGTATTATATAGTATTATACTTGTATATGTCCAGGTTCATGATGTTGTTTGAGGTTGTTAACATTGGAACAACCCGACAGATGGCCATGACTGTTACTTTCCGGACGTCCAAAGTCCCTAAACCCTAAACCTAAACCAGCGCGTGCAGATGTTATCCCTTCTCTTCGCCATGCTTAGACGTGTCCGTGAATCTCCACGATGAACTCTAAACCCTGGGCCCTAAACCAACAGAATAACCATCAATGCTAAGCTTCCCTAAGCCTTATGCGCAAAGCCCCACATGTCAAGGCCTAAATATTTGCCAATATCGTGGTCCTAGATTAAATGCATACTTATTAAACAGGGTCCTTGCATAGACCTCAAAATCCCCTTAGGAATTACTCCGGTCCGTACATGAAACCATTGTATAAACCCAGTTCAAATTCAATTTACTATTTTGTCCGTTTCATGTTCCCTTACTCTTACTTCCCCCCCCCCAACCCTAAACCCTAATTCCTAAACCGTAAACCCTAATTGCTAAACCCTAAAACCTAAACTCTATATCCTAAACCCTAAAACCTAAACCCTATATATCCCAAACCATAAACTCCTAATGTCTCCCCCCAAAAAACATAAACTCTAAAACCTAACCAGTCTGATCCAGTCTGAGCGAGGCATGGCTCTTTGTTTCTACAGCGCGGCCAGCCCGGGGACCCTGATTTTGGGGAACGATCATGGCTTCTGTTCCCAGATCCTAGGGTTTAGGGTTTAGGGTTTAGGGGTTTATAGTCCCCCTTAAGTAAGGGTTTAGGGTTTAAGCAGGAATTAGAAAGTAGACCGGCCTTACGGGTCCCTAGAAGTTACCCAGTATAATATGGTAGTATGGGGTACCGTATTTGGGGCTCTTCTTTCTAGATCCGCGCGCTGCTCAGTCATGACTAAACGCTTGGCTTCCACAACTCGGAACATGATTCTTGAATCGCTGAAATTTATGGGTGTAGTCTTGCTTGCCCATGCCTAAACCCTGAACCCCTAGATCCTACACCCTACAACCCTAAACCCCTAAATCCTAAACCCAAAACCCCTAAATCACGCGGGCAAATAGGACAAGCACACAGGGTGCCAGAATGCATCGCGATACAGCCAGGCCCAGAGGATCCAAAGTATTTATATTTTGGTTTAGGTAGGGTTGTAGGGTTTAGGGACAAAGCAGGGCTTCTATGTGAGAAACAGTCTCAGTCTTAGCTCCTTAGTTGGGGAGTTATTTAAGGGAGAATTATAGAGGTTATTAAGCCGGATACTAGGAGTTCAGACTATATAGCTCATATTATGACATGATAATATGGCTTGGGTGAGTATCCCCTATTATAGGTGATTAGTATCCTTTGAGTGTTTTTCAACCCTAAACCCTAAACTCGAAACCCTAAGCCCTCACCCGGACCTCGGTGATGGGCATCGAGACGCAAGCTTGGATGACACCCTAAAAATTCCAAGCCCTTAGGGTTTAGGGTTTAAGGTTGAACCCTCAACCCTAAACCTGGAAGCCAAAGCCCTAAACCCTGAACTCTGAATCCTAAACCCTAGACCCTACTCAGCACTTTCGGCAGAGGGGGCCTGACATTGTCATTAACCCGGCAAAATTCTCGGCCGGATCGACTTGCCAACTCCCTGCGGGATAGGGTTCAGGGTTCAAGGTTTAGGGTCAAAGTACCAGAGGCAGACCCCTACAAGGAGTCAAGTGGTATGGCAAATGATCCATTGTATTTTCGTTTTGGTGACCTTTCATGGTGAAAGGGTGTGACTTGAGTATGCCGAATATTTCTTACACAAACCCTTAACCCTGAATCCTTAATCCTTAACCCTTGACCCTAAAATCTTAACCCTTAACCCTAAGCCCAGCATCCCCCCAAGTCAACCATGGTCGAAATGCAAGATGGGCAAGAAGGGTACGCTGGATGCGCCTTTAGATTCGATGGATACTAAGAATCCTGGGTTAAGGGTTCGGGGTTTAGGGATTTCAGGGTTTAGGGTATAAGGTTTAGAGTTAAGGTTTGGGGTGTAGAGTTTAGGGTCCACGCCTTAGATGCGATGGATATTAAGAATCCGGGGTTAAGGGTTCAGGGGTTAGGGTTCAGAGTTTAGGGCTTACCCGAAGTACCCTAGACTTTGGGAATATGGTACCCAGAGCATATTACGTTCAGTATCAAGAGTAGCTTCGCATTGTTCAGGACGAGATGTTGGAGCTAGGGTAGACAGTCGGCCCTCATGGATGCATTCTTCATTTCTCTATTTGTAGGCCGAGGGTACTTATCGTAGTTTGCTCTAACTGGGGAACCCCTAAACCCTATATACCCCTGTCTACTCCCAGTTTCCATTTCATGTTCCATGTTCTTTTCCATTTGGTTCTCCAGTATAAAAACCCATATCCACCCTTAGACCTATGGATTTGCTGCAATCCTTGTTGTAGGGACTCCCAAAAGGGACCCTCGATTTTCGGTTACGCTTTGGCGGCGTGTATCCGCGGTGTCTGGGTTTTGAGTAGTTTCAAGGGTTTGATAGCAGTTGGTTGGGGTCCTATGAAAAGTCGGTGTACTTTCGTGAGGATGTAAATGTCCTGGGGTTTGAGCGCATTCCGTTGGGTTACATGGTAGTTTCCTAAAGTAAGCGCACCCCGATACAGAACCCAACATGCTAGAAGCCTTAGCAAGTGGACCTCCAAAATGTACCCTTAGTATTCGCGAGACCCTGAAACCCAAACTCTAAACCGACATATCCTTACAGGACCCCTATATCCCCTTTTAAGGGCATTGCTAAGTTTAGGCCTTTCTGAAAGCCCCAGGCTCGGGCGCCGGGAGGCGTGGCCATGAGAGCATTCGAGCAGGGGAAGGCCTCGGCCGGGTTTTGGTGGCTTAGGGTATCGGATTTAGGGTTCAGGTGGTTTTGGGTTTAGGATTTTGGCGGTTTTGGGTTTGGGGTTTCGTGTGAGGGTTTAGGGCGGCACTTGGAGGCTGAGGGTAATCTATAATGACCCAAGTATGATTGCAGCGAAAACCCAACAACAAGTTTCCTAAGTATTGTAAAGCCAGGCTATAACTGCAGTCATGGTTGGGTTATAATAAGCCTCTCAAGGGAGGAAAGATGTGCGAGCCTCCCCCCAACCCCCCCCCCACTTGAGAAGCCCCATGATGACGGGGGGATTGAGGCTAGGGTTCCCTTAAAGGATTTAGGGTTTAGGGTGAGGGTCTAAGCCATTTGGGGGGGGTGGGGGGTTTAGGTTAGGGTTTGGGGAGTCGGGGCTTTAGAGGTTGAATTTGGCTGGGGATGCAGTACCAGGGGTCAGGGGGGTCTAGGGGGTTTAGAGGCTTAGAGGCACCCTTAAGCAGATAGAATATGGCTTTGGGTATATGAAAATAAGATCCCCATATACCCCATATTCTATCGACCATAACCCTAAACCCTAAATTCAAAACCCTAAACCCTATCTACTTAAGGAGGACTATAGGTCGGGTTCACAGGTTGAGGGGGGGAGGGCGCACAACCGGTAGATCGGCAGACCAGCCTGGCCAGGGCTCCGGATTGAGGTGGTTTGGGGTTAAGGGTTTCGGGTTTAGCGTTTAGGATTTAGGCTTCAGGGTTTAGGGTTTAGGGAGTTGAAACGAACAACAGCCGAAGCTGTCATAGCTGCAAAGCGACCTGTCAAGCACCTTCGACAAGCGCCGAGTTGTTCGAAGCGTGAGCCTTCGAGAGGCTCAGCTCCCCTAAGGGTCCAAGTGCACAAGAATCATATTCCTACCCAAAACCTGTACTACAACTACTCTTACCCCAAATCCCAAGTACCCAATTATTAGGTGCATGGACCCTTAGGGCTCTTTGTGAACAACCGAGATCCAGCTTTCACAGCCAAGGCTAAGGACAAAGCTTCAGACTGAAAGATTTAGGGGGTTCCCAAATTAGGGGTACCTTTTATTGGGGTCCTCCCATTCATGGAAACTACCATTTTTTGCTTGTGAAGACTTTCAGCTTTGAAGCAGCGGCCTGCTGTGCATGATAACCTGTTTCAGAGTGAAGCTAGCTAAAGTCAAAGCAACATGTTTGATTTTATGTTGTTCGCTGCCTGTAATAACAGAACAGCCGCAGGTTGTCGCGCGGTGTGTCGTCAAAATCATGTTTTAAAAAGCGTAGGCTTGTCAAGTGCCAGCATTCAAGCAGCGTCTTGCTCTGCAAGATCTGGGATCTGTCTCAGAGCAGATCTAGGCTCTTGGTCCATGATCTGCTGTTACTTCTATTTCTGTTAGCATATTACTTTCACTGCTACTATTAGTTCTGTTCCTCCTATCTGTGCCTTTGCCGTTTGTTTGCAGAAGTGCATGCCTACAACCTTACTATAATGTCAAGATGAAGAGCTTACCCAATATGTTAGTTTCCCCGAATAGGGGGACCAAAATCCAGACCCCAAAATACTATGAGCCTTATTACAATTGGGACCCCCAAAATGGTATCCCTGATTTTGGGAAACCCCCAACATGTCATCCTAGCAACCGTCCCTGACACAAAATCTACGGCACCGATATACCTCCTTGTCGTTGAGCTCCAAGCCATAAAGACTTCAGAAGAACGTCTGCAACACTATAAGTCCATGTGCCAAATCATTGGGTATGTGGTTTTTAGCGTTAGTAGTGCAAGTGCTGGGGAAGAATGGGATTATTGAGTACTTGTTCCCCTAGATATCCTCATCGGCAAGTATCCATGAGCCTCCAGTTTTCTATTGTGAGCATCCAGGAACCCAAAACGATCCAAAAAGTTTTTCATAACCCCAAATCTATAAGGCCTTGTAATGTAGAGGCCTGAAGAAGAACCACTACTATTCTCTTGTGACCCGCCTGTAACCACTGAAATGTGCCGTGCCTCTAGACCCTCCTCGAATTCTTCGGGCTCCTACATTAATCATGTTAAACCCTCACACCCTAGAAGCCCTCCAGGCTAGACTCTAAACCTTAAATCCCTCAACCCCTATAAAACCATTCAAACTTCATGTGGGCGCTGAGCCCCAACCCCCAAACCTCCAGAAACCCTGCAGTCTATATGCCCATAAAAAACTCACGTTACCATGTCATTTTCAGAAAGCATCGCTGTGGGGGGCCCCTCTTCATTTTCCATTTGTGCTTCCAATTGACTCCTCATTGCCATACCTAAGCCCGATATATCCCCTGGTATCTCCATATCTCCCTTAGCTTAAGGTGGCCCTCTCAACTCACGACTGCACTGAACTTCTGACCTTTGAGCTTAGACCCAAAATCCTCAGTCCTGAACCCCTAACTCTACACTCTAAACCCTACATAACCCCCATATTTTCCCTACATGCCCCTATCCCCTAGATAAAGCCCTAAGCAAATCCGAATTAAACCCCGAAACTCTGAACCTTAAACCCCAAAACCTAAACCTTGAAGACTAAACCGAACCGCGAGATCAACCTCGGCCTGGATGGCACCGTGATCAAGTCTCGACATATGCCGGAGCCCATGCTCGAGGCGAACGAGGCGCCAGAGCTTCCGAGATTTATGGTTCATGATTTAGGGTCTAGGGTCTAGGGCTTAGGGTGTATGTAGGGCTTCAGAATTTCAGGGGTTCCTGTTCCAAAGGATTATCTAGGGTTACGTGAAGTTTAGGTGTTCTTGTGGACTTTCAACGGGTCTTATGGGGTTATGTGATAGGGTTGTTGTTATGGTTTGTTGGTGGGTTGTATGTAGGGATCCTCAGGAATATTGGCGGGTGTATGAATGTTGCGCCCGATTTGGGGGATCACAATCTGAAGCCCTAGCACACGTGGAGTTTTAGAGGCATCAATCGGGTTTGAGTCGTTGGACCATTGGCTGCTTTAGGGTTTCAGGATCTGGGTGTGGACTTCTAGGCTCTAAGCCCCGAATGCCAAAGGTTCAACCCTAAACCCTAAACCTCTAAACCCTGAACCCTAAAGGTTCAAACCATGGGCGCCCAGTGTGGGCCCTTAGTCTTGGGCCCTTGGTCCTCCAAGTCCAAACAGGCTACGGCTCATACTTCTAAGTGTAGAGATGAAGGGTTTGGGTTTCGGGACTAAGGGTTTAGGGTTTAAGGATTTAGGGCTTCAGGATTTAGGGTTTAGGGACTAAGGGTTTAGGGTTTAAGGATTTAGGGTTTAGGATTTAGGGTTTAAGGATTGAGGGTTTAGGGTTTAGGACTTGGGGTTTAAGGATTTAGGGTTTAGGGTTTAGGGTTTAAGGGTTTAAGGGTTTAGGGTTTAGGGTTTGAGGGTGTTTGGTTAATGAATAAGGTGTAAGCTTTATGGTCATTTTTGTTTGTAGGTGTACCAGGGCTTATTGGGGAATAGCATGCCGATTTTCCATGTATAACCTGAAGCCAATACAGATTGACAAATGACAGCTTGTCATAGTACCTCAGCAAAATTTAATCACTCCGCACCTGAATTTCTAAACCTCAAGGCCTAAACCTCCCAAACCCTAAACCCTAAGCCCTAACACCCTAAACCCTAAACCCTAAGCCCTAACACCCTAAACCCTAAGCCCTAAACCCAAAGCCCTAACAAACTAAACCGTGTGGGGTCAATTTTTCTTGAGTGCTTCAGGGATGGCACAGCTTTAAGGAGGTTGTAGGGCCTGGGGTTTAGAGCTTAGGGTTTCGCGTTTGGGGTTTATGGCTTGGGGTTTAGAGCTTAGAGTTTAGGGTTGTAGGGAGCAAGTGGTTTCGGGATTATGGGGTAACGAACTTTAGGTTTAGGTTTTTGGGGCTAAGGCTTAGGGCTTAGGATTCTGAACCGCTTCCCTGCAGCTTGAAGTTTGTAAGCCACATCTTCAGGCCCGAAAATATACACCCTAAGCCCCAAACCTTACCTACGCAATGTAATACAAGTTTAGGGCTTTTGGGGTTTAGGGTTTAGGGTTTAGGGAAGTACATATATATATATGTATACAAAGGAGCCCCTCAACCCTAAACCAGAGCCCTCAGGCGACGACAGTTGCAATCCAGGACTGCTTAGAGGAGGGCTGCTCCGTGGAGGCGGCTTAGGGCTTAGGATTACTACATTGTTACTAGTACTATTCAAATAGCCAAAACTATTATCATGCTGGTACTAGTAATAGTAACAGAAAATAGTAAGCGATTTACTTAGGGTTAAGGGTTTAGGGCTCCCCGAGTTTATAAGTAAGCAGATGACGGGGCCTTGGGTTCCTAATGCTAGTGGTACCTGGCACCAGGATACTTTAGTACTTGGACCTGAAACCCTAAACCCTGAGACCTAATTTGAGAGTTTTATTCTAGAGGTTTGTTTTACGCAAGGGCCATTGGGAATATACTTCCTTACCAAAAAGGGAACCTAGCTTGTGGCCTTATTTGGGGGCAGGTGTTTTGCTAAACTGCCATAGGGCTGATGCAGGGTTCTGCGGGGTTACATTGGGATGTCGCAGGTTTGGGGGTACAATAATGGAGAGTCATATAGAAATCAACTTCAAAAATGGAAACTAAGGATTAGATAAGGTTGTATAGGGATGAGGGTTCCGGGCTTGTATCGTAGAGTTTGGGGATTCACTTATTAGTGTTCAAGGTGGAGAACATAGGTACTTCTAGGGCCTTAGTAAGAAATTTCCCCTTACTATGTACGTAAAGTTAGCATTTAGCTGACCCTAAACCCTAAACCCTGGGTACGTGTACGGGAGATTTTCAAGTACATTCCGCGGAATCTTTTCGGGATTTGGGGCTTCCAGATGAGCTGTAGCCTAAACTCCTTAGTTATATAGGGGTTTAGGGTTTAGGATTTAGGGTTTAGGATTTAGCGTTTAGGATTTAAGGTTTAGGGTTTAGGGTTTGGGGTCTGAACTCCTTAAAGGGGGTTATATAAGGGACTATATACGGGATGACTTTCAGGGTTATTAAGGGGCATACTAGAGTTCAAATTATGGCCCCAGGTAAAGATTGCTGGTGCGCCTGTTGTGAGGGAAGGCGAATCTGAAGTCCTGGAGATGTGCTATGCTTCTACTGAGGGGAACCAACCCTAAACCCAAGCCCTCAGACCACTCGGGCTGATGAGACGCTTGGCAGGTTCATGTTTGCACGGGACGCCTAATGTTGCTATAGCATAAACTTAAACCCTGAGCCCTCAACCCTAAACTTACCTTCGGTTAGCTAGGAATGACGGAATGGATCCTTACAGTAGTCCCCATACAGCCCACTACAGTAGTTTCCATTTTCTTTTCCATGTAAGTAAGCCCTAAACTCGTGAAGCTCGCCTTTCTACTTAAGCCTCGTGTTCGGTAGAATCAGAAGTCCGGCGCTGAGTATACCTACCCCAAGGGTCCATGCAGGCATGTGAAATACGTTTAGGGTTTAGGGGGCATGTCGTATAGGCTTTCGGGTTTAGGGTTCAGTTTTGTTACCCTAGGTAGGTAGATAGTATTTGCCGCCCAAAGGGGTTCACCCATGCCTACTTCCGTGTCCAGGTATATACTATAGTAAGGAAAGGTGCCTGGTATGAATACCCCAAACTTCACCAAATGGTATGAATAGCCCAAACTTCGCCAAATTTTCTCTATTTGACAGGCCAGACGCCGCTGGCGCAACCTTGCAGATTGTGGACCTCTTGGACCACCAGTCGACTCTATTAGGGTCCTTGGACCCTAAACCCTAAACCCTAAATATCCCCCCATAACCCCTTTAAAGGGACCCTATTATTTGGGTCCTTGGGCCCCTAGGGGTACAGCACATTGCTGCAACTTCGGGCGGCTGCGCAGCTGCTGCAGGCAGCAAGACACCGGCGGCACAGGCAACAGTTGAGCTCCCGACTCTGGCTCAGCCCAAGCTGGAACAAGCGGTTTGTGACGAGCCGTACACCTCAGGCAATGAGCAGCCAGACTGAAGTGGTCAAATTTGCGAAGTAGTTGATTCACGCCTTGATTCACAGAGAATAAGGTTAAGGTCCCCAGACCCTCGGCAAGCTGCTGTAGCTTATAACTCGCACCCCCTGCCCGTGCGCACGGGCGAAAATCGATTTGGCTGGGCACGCAGTTGCAGTGCAGCATCTGAATCCTGAACCTTAAAGCCTTGACTGTGTGAAGAAGACATTCGACTGACCCTTGCGACGTTTTCCACCAAGCATCCTCCCCCAAGCAACTAGGCACACTAGATAGGTTGTTTGTAAGGATGGCAGTCTGCGCTAGTCCCTTTTTGGGATTTCATGTTCATTTTGCTCTGAAGTCAACCCCCCGAAATGAACTGTAAACCCGACTTCTTGAAACCTAAAGCCCTCAACGTCTAAGACCTAAAGCCTCAACCTTGAACCCTCACCGCTACGACCGACACCCTGAACACCCGAAGTACTGTAGAAGCCTAAATGGTTACCAATATTATGGTCCTAGGTTCTTTGTATAGGCTCTATAGCCCAACCTTTACAAACCCTAAACCCCTAAACCCTATTAACCCTAAAGCTCAGAATGTTTGCAATTACGGAAAAAGCTCCTAAGTTCAGCCCTGAGCCATAGGCCCGCAACCTCTAAGACCTAAAACCTGAGCAGCCTACATATACTAGGGTTTAGAGTTTAAGTTTTAGGCGTTAGGGGTTGGAATTTAGGGCTTCATTCTAACCCTCGAATTGGGTAATATCCTTACACAATTTTAAAAGTTCTAGACTGGAGGCCTTGTCTATCCCTATACAGCCGCATGATCCCTATAGCCCCCCCTTAAGGGGATACTATATAGACCCTAAACCCTGAACCTGAAAACCCAACCCTAACACCGAAACCCTATAAACCATAAACCCTAAGTCTAAGCTCTAAGCCGTAGGCCCTCATGGAGCTCGATGGCAAACTTGCTCGCGATGAGAAGCAGATCAAGGTCAATCCCGTCGTGGCTTCTGGGGGGTTTGGGTTTAGGCCCCTTAAAGCAGGATATCGGGATGATATAGGATAATACAGAGATATATTGGAATACAAGGAGGGCTGTGGGTTTGGCATTTAAGGCTCAAGATTTAGGGCCTAGAGTTTGGGATTCAGGGTTTAGTTGAGGTTCAGGGCCTAGGAAGTCAAGGTTTCAAGTTTTAAAGTTTAGGTTTCGGGGTTTGGGGCGTAAGCTTTCAGGTTCGCGGCTTAAGGCTTCGGGGCTAGAAGTTCAGTTCAGGGTTAGGGCGATCCTGGGATATTGGGCGAAGATTGCCTGCGAACTGCGTCGAAGCAGGCTGCGATGGGCGGCCGCAATGTCCCAGCTTGTGTGCCACGTTGAGCAACCTCAGCCTGCTGTGGAGCAACAGCCGGAGCAACACACCAACATCACGCATGACCGACCATTCAAAGAATTCGCAGAAGTCAGCTGCAATGTTGGAAGGCCTGCTGAAGAAGGCGGTCGGACAGTGAGCTGATTGACACCGGGATGCCAGATCTTCTTCCTGTACAGTCCCCCTTAAGTAGATAGAATATGGGGTATATGGGGGTCTTGATATAATATACCCAAAGCCATATTCTATCTACTTAAGGGGGATTATAAACCCTATATAACCCCAATATATACCCTAAGAACCCTTATATAACATCTACTTAAGGCGGACTATATCCTTTGAGGTCGCGGAGGTGCCCCGAAGCTGGGACATTCTCCAGCGTTACAGGCAGCGCCGCTCGGCGGCGCTGGGCAAAACCCCATTACAATGTAGTATTTTTCATGTTCTTTTCCATGTTCTTTTCCATTTTCTTTTCCGTTATCCCTATATTATACTCTAGTATATTCGAATACTGTAATATACTATAATATACGGTCCTTGGGGGCTTTGAGGAGTTGAAGTCCGGAAGCCTGGAACCCTCCGCCCGGCCCTAAAACTCGAGCCCCGAAGCCCCAGAATCGAAGGCTAGAGGTCTGGGCCCCTAATGTGGGCCTTTAGGTCTTTTAGGGGGATTCTAGGGACCCTTAAGTTGAGGTTACATATAGGGTATATAGCAACTAATTGCAGAAGGATATCGGGGTTAAGGGCCCACACTGAATCCCAGCACACTGCTCCCATCATGCCAAAAAATCCAAGTTAAGCCAGAGACTCCTGGGACCCTGAACCTTTGAACCCTCAACCCTAAATCCTATATGAGCTATGGTGTAATCTCCTTAAAAGGGTTATACAAGGAAGTAGTATAGTGGTTATTAAAGGGGATACCAGGAGCTTTAACTTTGGCTCATACATTCTAAGCCAGTATCCATAATCTGCACCCCTTGAATCTACACACATCTTACATCTTGAAATGCTCTTCGAAACAATTCTCTATTGACCCGCATAAGGAGAAACATATATATATATATACATATAGTTGTATTAGGGTATCTTGGCATTTATCCAGTATTTAGGGAGTTCAGGGGGTTCAATACTATCTCTCCACCTTCAACCCTAAAACTTCAGTAGCTTCCATGTTTTTTTGTTTAATCCCCCTTCCCACCCCCGATATAACCCAACACCACACGTTATAATCCTATTAACCCTGTATATCCCTAAGCCCCTGAACTATATAACCCCAAACCCACAACCGTATATATCCCTAAATAACCTTTAACCCTTAACCCTACACAACGCTAAACCCGAAACCCTCCCTATCTTTTCAGCACCCTAAACTTTCAAACCTGTACATCCCTAGATAACCCTAAGCTCTAAACCCTATAGTGTACATCCCTATACAACCACAAATGCTAAACCTTAGCTATCCATGTATATTCCTATGTACCCCTACATGACCCTCAACCCCATAAACGATGTAACCCTGTATAACGCTCCGTAGCCCTAGATAACCCTAAACCCTAAACCTCAAGCCCTAAACCCTAAACCCTATTGTCGAAGCTAGGAGATGCTCAACAAGCTACACGACATGCAGAGCAAGGAGTACTGTGAGGCCCGAGACTCCTTTATTGTTAAGGGTTTAGGGCCTATAGGGATTAGGGTTCAGGCTTTTGGAGTAAGAAAGGACATGGGAAATATCATGGACACGAGGGTCATTTTGGGGTTTATAGGGGGGAGTTACCAACATCATGGTCCCGGGTTCTGCAACACGCCGTTTTTCTCCTTTTCGGGGGTCTCGAGGTTCCTCATGAAACAAGGTTATACACAGCATGAGCTTTTGCTTCTTGATTCCCGGGTTGGTGAGGATCCTAGCTGTTATTGATGGACAAGTACCGGGAAAAGCCTAGGTATGCTATAATGCCATGCCTCCCAGGCATTTATCCCTAAGCTCTAGACTCTAGACCCTGGGTCTTGCAGGAGCCTGTTGTCAATCAACCTGAACCCTATAGACCCTTAACCCTTAACGCCAAACCCTGAACCCTAAACCCCTAAATCCCAAACCCTAAATCCCTAAATCCCTAAATCCTAAACCCTAAACCCCTAAACCTTAAACCCCAAACCCTAAACCCTAAAGCCAAACCTTAAACCTAGGGATAGATTGGGACTGCTAAGGGATGATAGGGTACACAAAAAGAAATCTCCATGCAGGAGTGCATTGAGATGTCTCCAAGTTACCGGAGTTAGGGTTCAGGGTTTAGGGTTTAGGGTTTAGGATCCAGTACTTATTGAGTAGTGGTTTACATTGGGGGTTAGATTCACGCAGAAACCATTTAGGGCTGAAGTTCCACATGGCGTCAGGAAGTGCACTGTGATTTGCGGATGGCAAGACTGACAGCTTCCGCTATATCCTTGTCTTTGGTAGTTCTAGCCACATGCTGATAACAATCACCAAGTGTTTTGAGAAGCTTTGTTCTTCGGTGTCACTTTTCTTGCATCGATGCAAAAGAGGACGCTTGATCTTTAGACATAGTGTGTCTTAAAGTCCTTTTCAGTATTTCTGAGTGGTGCAGCTGGGTACTTAGTTTTAACAGATAGTGGTAGTTTCAACAGTCAGCAACACATGTCAGCGCGCATACTAGTATTCTCAACCGTGAGTAACGTTCTATCTCCTGGAGGATACAGACAGGCAGGCCCATAGACCACACTTTACTGGGCCGAGCCGCCACATATTCAGACGTAAACACAGCATAACCACTACCAAGGGGAATTGAGCTTCCAAAAAAAAGACAAGGACCCTATGACGACCACGCGGTTCTTTTAGGGTCCTTATTATAGGTCTCGGGAACCAAAATCCTCTTGTAAAGCGCCCTTTGTCCGTATATCACGCCAACAGCTCGCCAAAAAGGACTGGGCTCCCCAGATAGCCCCCTTAAAGGAACTTGAGGTTTAGGCTTAGGCGGCTTCCCCCACACCCGAAACTCTGAGCCCCAAAAAGCCCCTACCCAAAGCATGGCCACATTTAGGACACTGCGGAGCAGATTGCACGGGCACCCAGCATTGGGGTGTACCTGTATCCCCAATTACCTGGCTTTAGGGATTAGGGTTTAGGTTTTGGAGTTTAGGGTCCTGGGCCATTCCTGTAACTCCAATTGCCTACAACTTCATAGACTTTTAAGGAGAATCCAAATGGAACATAGAATGAAAAATGCAATGGAAACTTGGGCTATATCAGGGGCATAGGGAATGTGCAACTGTGCAACCCCAATTACCTAGAGTTTTATGTGCTATACTTACTAGTTATATAATGGCTTGTTGCAAACAAGTTGACGGTAATAGGGGCCACAGGTAGGATTTTGAGTTTAGGACGCTTAGGAATTATGGGGGTGCATGGGTCATGTATAGGGATATTCAAGGATTCATACGGGTAATTAGGGCGTGGGATGTAGGTTTTGGATTTAGGGGCGTATGGTCTCAAACAGCCCTTTTAGCCGGGACCAACGCAATCTTTTGTAACCCACATGTGTCCCTATAGAGCACGCTATTTTGAGAACCCCCCAGGTAGCCAGGGTGGGTTTGGGACTTTAGGAGCCTAGGGTTGGATAGTTTGTTTGGTTTCAGGGCCTTAGGGTGAAGAGGTTTGGGGCTTTAGGGCCTTGACTGGTTTTTTGAAGAATTCAGCGCTTCTGGATTAGGTCGCTATTTGACATTCAGCTAAAAGGGCCTCGGTTTGCCGGGTTCAGGGCGAATAGCCCGAAACCCGAAGCCTTTAAGGGTTTTTGCATTTCCTTCGATGCGCACGGGTGTCTTGAGAATCCTGATGAAAGTTAAAAACAAGCATGCCTTAAGCCCACAATTTAGGGTCAAGGGTGTAGGGCCTAGGGCTTAGGATTGTATAGGGGAAGACTCATTTTCCCAAATGTGATCCACAGGAGCAGCTTGTATCTAGGATTTCTGCGAGGCCTGTTGCGGGCTTACATTACGATGATGTGGGCTGTGGTCACGAGGTTAAGTTTTGACGCAAATGTTGGCAAGGCAAGCTGATAAGCTATGCATGAGGCTAGGCCTGGCGCCCGTCTGGTTGCGCTCAAATAGTAGCTGGACCAGGTTGCAGTCGTCGTTCATGACGGAGCGCTAGTGATGAGAACCCTAAGGGTCCAAGGACCCAATAGTCATATACTTGCCGAAAACCCGTACTATAATTACTATTACCCAAAGCCCAAAGTACCTAAATATTGGGTACATGGATCCTCTGGGGGAGCAGAATATGGAACTACCTTTAGTTCGGTGTACCTATGGTGGCTTGCCACTAGCAAGGCCTTGGCTCCGCAGGCTTTAAAGCTGGGGATGCATCCCATGATCCGTTTGGAAACCCATCTTAAAGCAAACTCCCAGGTTTGGGGGTTTAGGGTTTAGGGTTTAGGGATGCACATTCTCCAGTACCTTCGAGACCAGCTTTCGATTCGTGAGGCGACGTGGATTGATAATCTTGTGCAGTGGAGTATTCAAGCCAAGCCTCAACCCGAGACCCGAATCCCCCTCAGTCCCTAAACCCTGGACTCTACATACCCCCTAAATACCCTCTGTCCTCTGTATACACACCTTCTACAACAGTAAAGGACCCCTCCGCACTGCCCATTCCTCCATTTCCTTAACCCTAAACTTTGAAATGCAAGGCCCTAAGCCCTAAACTCTAAACCCAAATCCCCACATATCTCCATGTTTAATCTTTTGAAACCTATATAACCCCTACATCTTCCTTTGAAACGCCTAAGCCCTAACTCCACAAGGCTTGGTTGAGCAACTTCCTTGACCGATCCGGCAGCCTCCGCGGACAGTTGGTGGCGGTGAAGGGCGTCAAGGCTGTTTGGGATACACGATGGGTTTAGGTTTTAGGGGTTTAGGGTTTAGGGTAGGGGTTATGTAGGGATATCGGTTATATTGGGGTTCTGTAGGGATATGGGCTGTTCGGGATACATGCAGTAACAGGTTAGGGGTTTAGGGGGTTAGGGTTTTAGCGATTAGGGTGAAGGCCTAAGGGGGTATACATCGGCGTCATGCAGGGAAATGTAGGGTTTAGGGACCGGGTTTAGGGATGTTTAAGGTTTAGGGATAGTGCCCCAGTAATGGAACATCAAATGGCAAGAACATGGAAATTACATGGAAACAGGGATGAAAGGCACCTGTTCAGGGAATCGGGGAGTACACGTGTGTTGAAACGGATTTTATAGAGGTCTAGGGTTTAAGATCAGAACATACTTGGCTAGTGGCAGAGCGAGATGGAAATGGCTACTCGTACTCGATTCAATGTTGACATTTCATGGTGGGTTTAGGGTCCCTGGGAGCTTCCTGGGAGCTCCCGTCACTAGTTTGATGTAGTCCTCATGGACTCCCCAATTTATCCCACATTTCCAGACCTCTATAGTTAAACTTTTTACAACCCCAGCTGGAAATGTCTAAGCCTAAGCACGCTGATACCTTAATCCAAGACACCCTACACCCCTTCTCCCTAAATCCCTAAATCCCTAGACCCTTACCCAGAGCCTAACCCAAGAGATCCCCTAAACCCTAAACCCTAATCCCTAAATCCCTAAACCCTAAACCCTAAACCCTACAGTAAACCCTAAATCCCTAAACCCTCAACCCTAAACCCTTAAATCCCTCACCCCTGCAAGTGAAGGCTCCAGAACAGGGGAGGGGTCCATAAGTAGGACTCCTAAGAGCCCTTAGGATTCCCGGTAGTTTACATTAGGGTTATATAGGGGTTTAGGGTTTAGAGTTGAGGGTTTAGGGATTTAGGGTTTAGGGTTGAGGGTCTAGGGATTTAGGGTTTAGGGTTGAGGGTCTAGGGATTTAGGGTTTAGGGATTAGGGTTTAGGGGTTCAGGGGTTTGAGGTTTAGGGTTTAGGGGTTATAGTTATGATGGAGAATCAAATGGAAAAGAACATGGAACATTTTAATGGAAACTGGGATTTGGGTGTTGTTTATAGGGTTCATATAGGGGTTGTATGGGGATAATGGAAGAGCAAATGG
>CAJNIZ010029857.1:0-16248 GCA_905231905.1 Symbiodinium pilosum | reverse complement strand
GGCGCCCACCCTGCACATGCCGACCTGCCTTGCACATGCACTCTAGGCCTTAGAGTCTAAGGGCCCAGGCAAAGTTGGAGCATCAGGTCAGCACTGAAAGGTGTTGAAGGGTTTAGGGTTTGGGGGTTCAGGGTTTAGGGGTTTATGGTGTAGGGGTTTAGGGCTTAGGTTTTTTAGTGGGCTTGGTGCCAATTCCTATAACCTTAAACCCTAAACCCTAAAGCCCTGGCTTTAGTATTTTGGGGCTTAGGCCTTTTGGGTAAAGAAGTGTAGGGTTCAGGGGTTTAGGTTTTGCGGCTGAGGCTTCTGGGGCAAAAAATCAAGATTTTACTTGTCATAAAGAGAAGCATAAAGAGAAAATTTGGTATTTAAGTTGGGGCTGACCGGTATTTAGGTTAGCTTGGCCCTAGTTTTCCTATAATGGGGTTTAATGGGGTTATACAGGGTTTGGGATTTCGGGTTTAGTTTGTCATGGAAGGTTTCATTGCGTCTGCTTTGAACCAGCAGTAAGGAATGTCGAGCCAACTTTAGTGAGCACATCCCTCAACCTTGAAAACTCTTAGCCCTGAAGCCCCAATTCCCCAGACCTTAGCCCTCAAACCCTGTCCCCCTACCCCCAAACCAAAATTCTGAAACCCTACACTCCCGAACCCAAGCCCCAAACGTATAGTGACCCTATAAATACTCCACAGCCGAAAAACCGAAACATCTACGATCGATGATCTCTGCCCCGAAATCAATAAGCCTTTAGCTGCAAATGGTAGCTTCCCAAAATGGGGGAACCACAATATAGACCCCAAAATCCCATAAGTCCTGTTTTAAAGACCCCCCAAGATGTACCCTGATTTTTAGGAACCCCCCGAAACTTCACGAGGTCGGATGGGTGGAAATCGAGCGGTGTAAGGATTGCGTGCGGCACCAGAACCACACGCATCACGACGAGGCTAATGGTTTCGTGTTTAGCGTTTACGGGCTGAACCCTAGTTCAGACTTTGAGTTTTGAATTTCAGGGTTAGGGAAAAGTGTGGACGCCGTTTAAAGTGGATATACGGACTGTGCAGGGTGGTGTTGGGTAGATGTAGGGGATCCGGGGCATTTCACCAACAACAAGGGAGAATCGCATGCAAAGAACATGGATCATGCAACAGAAGCTGGGATTATATCGAGGTTTATAAGGATTAGGATGATTAGGGTTTGCCAGATCTGGGGGTCATCTTTTGGGGTCTTTGTACTAAGGACTAGAGTAATCCCTTCCCCCTGGTATTAACGACTCGTCCCACATTAAATAGCAAATTCAGGAGCCTAAAAGTCCGGAAGAGGACTCTACGAGGGGGAAGACTACTTTAAGAAGGAATATTTATTAGGGTGGGGTTCTGAGGTCACCAGGGGCTTTATCATATCCGAAGGGATTTAGGGGTCCCATTCATGTCCTAGGTTTTTTTTTTAATGTCCTTTTAAAGGATCTGAAATCTAAATGCGATATTGATTGAGCTTACTTCGATTCAGCGAGATTTGTTCAATTAAACGTCATTTGGCTTTAAGACTTATTTGAATTCAGCTGATTTGAATTACTGATGATTTTGCTGTGTTTTCAATGGGCTTTAATTAGATTCCGATGAGATGTTGATTTAGGGCTCTACGCCCCAACACAAGTTTGGAAGAGCCAGATGAGCTGTAGTCTAAACTAAACTCCCTTAAGAGGGAGTATTATAGGGCATATTAAGGGAGGATACTCGGAGTTTAGACTGTAGCTCAGATCAGCTGCTGCAGGAGAGGTATGACAAATACGAGCAGAACCTCATCAAAGCTCTAGATGAGGCAGCTACCAGGCCCTTGTGGGTTCAGGTTTAGGATTTAGGGCTCAAAACGGTATATGTTATGTAGGGTGTTAAAGGGATATGTAGGGTTCAGGCTTCAAGCTTCAGCTGATGGGGATCAATGTCCCTAATCCATAAACCCTCAAATTCAGGCCTCCTCTTTGGATGTGTAGAATGCTGGCACTGCCCTAGACCCTAAACCCTAAACCCTAACTGGGGTTGAGGGGGAGAAGGCTTGCAGCCTATCATATCATCGCTGCTCAGAATATGCAGGTTCAAGAATGGGGAAGACGTCAGAAGCCCATCGTTCTGGTTTAGGGTTTAGGGTTTAGGGGGTCTACCCCTGGGCTTGGGGATTGTTATATTTAAGGAACTAACCCTGAACCTAAACCCTGGCCCTAGGGTGTTGCCTTGGTTACTGTACGGGTTGCAGTGGGGTCATATTAGGACAACCAATTAGTGGTAGCACCTTAGGGGCCCGGGTTTAGAGTCTAGGGTTCATGGGTACGACCTTGGGATTTCAACCCTGGAACCCTTGAAAAAACTCGCCACCAGATCCCCAGCATTCAGTCCACTTAAGAACCAGGATCTAGCATGTTCAGCTACTGTTAGTCGCATAATCTACGGTAGGAAGATTGTGCCCCTATATCCGCATGTACAACGCAAATATAACCCTAGTGTCCGTTGCATGTCCCGTATCTTTTCCAGTTGATTCTCCCTTGTCGGGTAGTACCCCTCAACCCCAAATCTGAATAGTAGTTTCCAGTGCGTTTTCCATGTTCATTTCCACTTGAGGCGGGGGAAACCTTGAAACAGGAAGGCCTTAATTCGAAACCCTAAACCCTAAACCGCGTGATTTTCACGGGGGTGCGCGGAGCACACGAATAGGTCATGTCATTTAGTTGACACGTGGGGTTAGGGTCGAGGGAGTAACAGAGGCAAGCCTCACTTCAGACTGTTTGTAGCATTCATGGAGGGGGTTGGCTGTGGGCGAAGGGTCGCTACAAGCGAACAGGTCTGCAAAAGGCGGGGTAGGGGAGGTTTTATAGAGGGTTCTGAACGCCTTGAGGCTGGATAGCCTCGGCGAATATACCGCCCAAAATCCTTAGTAGAACGCCCCAGGGCCCTGTTCGCGCGCGCACACACGCCCGCACATGCAGGATTTACTGGCCTTGCCAGTGAATTCGACTGTCGGCAGCAGAGGAGACCGGAGCAAAAAACGTCGCATTTTTTCCTTCAGGCAAAGAGCCAGTCACTGTCCTGGACCACGTCTGCGAAGTGCGCGGGGTTGCAGCCGACTTTGCCGGCACGATCCTCACGATGCGCGCGCAGCGCGTCCAAGACACTACGGAGGCCGAGTATGGTTTGGGCATGGATGCTCTGGTGACCGTATGCTCTCGGAACACGAACGTTATTATGGTTTTGGCATGGATGCTCTGATGACCGTATGCTCTTGGAATACGAAGATTATTATGGTTTGGGCATGGATGCTCTGGTGACCGTATGCTCTCGGAACACGAACGTTATCATGGTTTTGGCATGGATGCTCTGGTGACCGTATGCTCTTGGAATACGAAGATTATTATGGTTTGGGCATGGATGCTCTGGTCACGGTATGCTCCTCTTTCAGCGGGTGTTGTCCTCTGCTCTCTGGCGTGCTGCCTCCTCTGCAGCCAGGTTGGCTTGCCAGTCCCGCTCCATGGCCGACTCCACGGGGTCTGTCTCCAAAGCTGCTTTGAGGCCCAGAGGTCTGCAGGTGCAAGCCCATGAGAGAGGCACATGCACGAAATGCTGCGAACACCAGTACTTTTGGAGCCTCTCGAAGGAAACATGCCTCAAAGTGCTGTACTGCGCCTGCCAGCAAAGTTGCGAGCCTGAAACTGCCTGAAATTGCGCGTTTACAGAGCTCTGGCGGGTAGAACAAAGACAATTGAGCACTGCCTAGTAGCAGTTGACATATCTAACTTCTAAGTACACAGGGCTCGAAATACTCTTCCATTTTCCATTATAGATTGTTATTGTGTAGGAAACTATTTGGGATAATCCCTATAAGCCGCGTGCAAACTGACCTACTTTCCATTTCATTCTGCATTTTCTTGTCCATTCTCCATTATCTCCGTAGACTCTAAACCTTACGTAGCCCTTAAAAGGAGCCCTGTATATCCCTACATTCTACTGACTGTTACTAGGTCCCTAAACCCTAAACTCTAAACTTGAAATCCTGAATGCCTAAACCCGTAAGCCCTAAACCCTAAATCCCTCGGGGCAGTACCCAACTACGGCGTTGCACAGTAGCCATGTCAGGCCATCCGTGGCCAACGGGAGCACTTCAACGTGGGGTTCGAGGCAGAACCATACATCCAGGTTAGGGCTTATAGGTGGTTTAGGTGGCTTTTAGGTTTTGGGGTTTTGTGTTAGGACTTCGGTGGGGTCGAGGGCTTTCCTGAAGCTCAAAACTTTGCAACCCGTAAGCTCTAAATAAACCTTACGGCCCTAAGCACTATATCCACTATAAGACCCCTTCTAAGGGACCTTATTTAAGCCTCCAACCCATCACCCAATTTCATCCAAAAGAAGGGGAGGTGCGGGAAGAATTTGCCGAAGCGCAGATCCCGAAACCCGTCGACTTTACATGGTTTGGGTTTAGGGGTTAGGGTTAAGGACTCAGGGACGAAGGGTCTAGCGGTTCAGGGCTTGTAACCCAACACCCCTAAGGTCCCATGGAATGGTTATTGCTCATAAGTACCGAGTACAGCTGCTTCAGGATACATAGGGGTATACTGTACATAGAGTGCATGTAGTTTTCAGGGGTTAGAGGGTTCCTAGGGTAACCAGATGGTGCTTCGAAAGCAGGACAAAGGTACTTGACCTTTTTTGCACCCTAAACCCTAAACCCTTGGTAGTTTCCCAAAATGTTTGTCCCTCTTACAGACCCCAAACTACGGCCATCCTCATAATCGGCTTACAATTGGCAACCTAACCAATGTGAATCACGATATAATTCAAGTGTCCATTTCATAGTCCTTGTTTTTTTTCCATGTGATTCTCCGTTCTTGGGGTAGCCTGAACCCTAAATCCATAAATCCTAGCCCTAAAGTGCTAGATGTCATTGTTGAAAGGGTGACCCTGGATTGCCTTGAATGACTGTTGAATATGTGTTGGTTTTCTGGGGTTTAGGGGTTTTGAACAGTTTAAGCACGTCAAGTTGAAAACACTATTTAGGGTGTAGGCTTTAGGGCTTAAAGCCCACGAAGGAATATTCACCACAATGTACCCAAATAGGAATCAAACAGCCACGCCTTTCATTCTAAAACACCCAATAATTCTTTTAAAGAAGCCCAACAAAAGAGCTTTCTTTCTAGCACTATCCCGACAACCTATCCCGATACGGAACCTAACTGTGCTTGTTACACGCCAAGGCCAGTGAACCGGTGCCTCAGAATTTAACTAGACAAGCAAAGAAGGTTTAGGGCTTACCCTGAGACCTTACATCCTGCTCCTGTCCCAGTACTTAATACTCTGTGTTTAGTATTTTCTACAGGGCTTAGGATTCAATAGCACACGGCCCCAAATTTTTTTCCAAATCAACAGTTGGGCTTGGACATGGTAAAGTTGAAAGAAACAGGACGCCAAGGCAATTGAACTGATAGGAGCAGTAACCCGTAGCCAGTCATGCGCATATTGTTGGTTGAAATCCCATTTGAGCAGTATTATATTTGGGGATATTATGGTACCCACTATAGAGTAAGATTATATCCCCCTTTTGGGGTATAGTATTTTATATAAGGAATATATTCTTACTAGATCCAACCACCAAAAAGCGCTACTCATTTGCCAGTATTCAACCCTAAACCCTAAACCCAATATTAGGGCCCCAAGTTCCTTATATCATTCTGGTATTGGGCACCTCGAACACTACCCAAAATGCGGCGAACCATATGTTGGAATCTTAGGTGGCGGTGGGTTCCAGATATCTACTGCACCCACGTAGTACTTGTTCGGTTTGTGTACTACATTTCCTCAGCCAGACAAGTTTTGTCTTTAGTCTTTTTAATGCAGTATTGCAGCATAACTTACTTGGTTCAACGCCTAAACCCTCAACGCCAAACCCTAAACCCCAAAACCCTAAACCTGGGAAACCTTGCGCAACGTGTCAACCGCCTCGTGCGAAGGAAAGACACTGTGAGCATCAGCTGGAGGCACAGCCGGCCCTACACCCAAAGCCGTACAGCCTAGGGTTTAGCGTTTAGGGTTTGGGGGTTTAGGGTTTAGGGTTTAGGGTCTAGGGTTTAGGGTTTAGGGCTTGGGGTTTAATCCCTAAAGCCAATTACTACGAAATTGTAGGTGATTGGGATTACGGTTTAAGGACATCGTGGTCAAGGGTCCGGGAATTGTGATTTCGGGCTTGGGTCCTCTTTAGGGGTTGGGGCTGGGTGTTTAGGGCTTGGATTTTGACTTGGGATCTCATGGGGTGTAATGTAGACCCATGATTAACAAACCCCTTCCTTTTAAGGGCCTTATTACTAGGATCTCTATTATAACCTCTATTAAATTCTTAAGGGGAGGGGATCAATTTAATCCCGGGTCTACACTAGGGAGATCCCGATTTCTGACCTCAACGCAGACCGCAGATGCAGATGTTGAGCCTCGCTACTCTATAAGGCAGTTACCATGTAGGGACCTTACATAAGCCTTATATATCCCGTATATAATTTCCCATAGTCCCTATGTACCCCTTATATACCCAGCGCATAAACTCCCCTCGTTGGAATCTTCCCTCCTGTAGTTGGTCCTAATACTCTGCCCGAACTGACATGGATGGTTGCAGATCATCGAGGTCGCGCGGTGCGCCACAGTCCCGCAAGAATGGCCCTCACTTTGACTTGTTCAACAAAGAGCGTCAGGAGTTCATTTCGCTCGTTGCCCTGTACTTCGTGATGGGAAACAAGAATTGCAGTGACAAGCTGTCAACCATGATGTGCAATGAGCAAGAGTTCAAGAACTGGAAGGCGGACCGCAAGTGTAGTGATGCGCAAGCACAACATCACGAACAAGGCCATCGAGTCGAAGGTTCGATCGACGGTATTCTCAGCCCACTTGGAATCGTCCAAACAGCGAGGCGAGCTTGGTTGATGCTTGTTGACCGTCATCCGCCACTTTGACGATTACTCCGAGGTCACGGATGCCCACAAGGATCTACAAAGACAGCCCCAGCTATCCGCCTTATCACCTCACTTACCAAGTCCCGTCACCCTCCAAGTAGACCCGAACCCTAAATTCCAGTTCTCAAATCCCCAGTTTAAACCCTAAACCTGAACCTATATGTAATTCCAGCTTCAACTTCATGATTAACCCACTTGCTACATCCCCTTGCCCTGCAAGTAAGTATAGACCCTCAATTCCCAATTCCCTAATCCCCATATGCCAGCCCAGTTTCCAAGTCCTTTTCCATTTGATCCTAGTAGGTGTCATATCCTCAACCCCCTGAACCCCCCAACCTATGCGCACGCCATGGGGTAGGTCAAAAGCTCATAGCTTGCTATTTGCTGATTTCAGTATATTCCCTAAACTCTGAACCCTAGCCCTAAACCCTAAACGCCCCCCCCCCCAAAAAATGGTGATGGTAGAGTGGGGGATTCGATATTCGGGCCATCCAATCCGGGCAAACTACAATGCCTTTTCCGTCATGGTTTAGGGTTAGGGCTTCGGGTTTAGGGTTAGCCCTAAATTCCTAAAGCTCCGAGCAGATATAGGACGGCGTGTAGGGTCCAGGGTTTAGGGTATGGGGCTTTGGGTCTTAGAGTTAAGGGTTTAGAGTATAAGATTTAGAGCCTAAGGGCCCGGCAAAATTCACGCAGCTATGTAAGGGATGTAGGGTTCAGGGTCAGATACGATTTTTTCATGAGTGGAGAAATGGTAACTACTACACTGTGTAGGGTTTACGATTTAGATTCAATCCCCCACTGGCCTCATACCCAAAAGTTGGAATATCTTTTTGGGGTGGTTTCAGGGTTTCATAACAGTGGGAGGGAATGGTAGGGGTAATTGTAGCTAGCCCAGCTAGAACCCACTCTAGGGAACTTGGAGGGTTGGGTTACGACTGCTTCCTATTGCACCGGCGGCCCCATAACAAGGGTTCAGGGATTGAGGATTTAGGGTTTAGGGTTTTTAGGGTTGGAGGCTTATGGTTTTAGACTTTTACAGGAGGGTTTAAGGTTCTGACGTCGTATACCCTCCCCTATATACCCTAAACCCCTAATTCCTAAACCCTATGTACCCCAAAGCCTGAACCATCTCCAAGAAGGTGTGAGCTCCCCGTGGAAGTGAACCCGGGACCCGTCGCCGATCCCGGGACGAAGCTTCTCAAGGCTTTCGGGGTAGGTCGGGTCAGGGCTTAGGGTTTAGAGTTTAGAGGACCCCAAAGTAGGTCAACATAATGGCCCAAGATCCATAAAAAGTGTCAAGAAGGCCATCACTCCTGTAGTTCTTCCGTAGTTCCCGCTTACTTCCGTGGCAGTATGAAAGCTTTCATGTCTGCAGAGGCATGAATACCTAGTTCAATGTAAAACATGTTGGCCCAAAGCCTTAAACCCTGGCCTAAAACTGTAGGACTGCTAACCTCAATTTGCTGAACGTACCATGGGAACAGCACCTTAAAGTAGCCCTTTCGGACTACCGCGAAGCAACAACATCTTGGATTTGGTAGTTCTTGTGGTTTGGTGGAAGTTTAGCCCTAAGGGTCCATGTACCTTGTTATGAAGTACTAAGGGATTTGGTACTATTAATTGTAGTACAGGTTCTATAGGTGTTATATAAAGGTAGTTTCCATAAATAGGGGTACCCCCAATATAAAGCCCCCCCAAAAGTCCTAGATATTGGGACCCTCAAGCTGGTACACTTGACTTTGGGAAAGCCCGCGTTTTTGGTCAGCTTACACTACACCCACGCCGCACCTTCCACACATGTAACTTTGATGGTTGTGAGGAAACTATGCCCCAAACCGTAAACCCTAAAACCATAACGCTTAATCCCTAAAACCATAAACACTAAGTTATCCAATGTCCCGCAGCAAGGCAAGGACAAAGGAGCAAGGGTCGCCTGGCGGCGCCCAAGGCCTCTGCTGGCCCTAACCTGGCCTTTGCTTGGCTTGGAATGAAGGAATGGAAAAGAAAATGGAAGCTACTCTCATGGGTTATGAAGGGACTGCTATCAGGATCCATGCCTTAATTCCTAGCTAACCAAAGGACGTGCGCAGCGAGAGAGCCAGCGCACGCCGCCAGAGTGCGCCTGATCTGCACGGCGGCCACCGATGCGTCACAATCTCACAAATCACCCTAAGCCCCAAAAGTACGTAAAACAATGGCCTTAATCGCTATCATTAGGGGTTTAGGGCTATTATTTTACGTACTTAGCGTCGCGGTTGCATAGATCGGATCAGGCATTGGAGGGGGCTGGCTTGCCAGCTTTTGTCCGAATCCACGAGATTGCGGGCCTGCACGTGGGCGAGGGGCTGCGCATGCAGCTACATTTTGAAATCATCATCCACGCGTCCAATTTTGGGGGTTGTCAGGGAACTTGGCCCTAAACCCGAAACGCAACTGGTTTAGGGTTTGGGTCTGGGGGAGGCTTCGAGCCTAAACCCTAAGTCCCGGACACAGATCACATAGGGCTGAGAGCTTCGGGTTACAGATCCCCAAAACATGTTTGAAACCTGAATTCCTTGGACCCGAAACACTCTAAATAGTTGCCAGCATTGTGGTGCAAGAATCCTTCGAGACAGCATTCGACATGATTCATGATATTGGCAATCAGTTAGGCCCCTGTATTGCGCCCTACCTGAAGAGCCTGAACCGCAAACGCGCTGCAGCCAAAAATGCAAGCCCAGACGGCACACTGCAAGCTACAAGCTATTTGACGGAGCAGACTTCCAAGATAACATGTGGGCTACAGTCTAAATTCCTTAAACGGGTTATATAGGGGATGATATAGGAGACTACTATGGGTGTTATTAAAGGGTATGCTAGGAGTTTAGACTATGATTCACGTGTTTAGGTAGGGTTTTACTAGAGATGTTGGAGGCTTTCTGCATTTTCAGCCCCAAGAAATCCCTACACCTGTTCGAAGTACGTATTACCCACATGAGCTACTGCCAATATTAGCCGTATTCAGGGACCCTGAATAGTGGACACAAGGGTCCCTCCGGTAGTTTCATACAGTCCTTTATAAAGTCCCTAACAAGAAACCCATGTCCACTAGATTATGTAGGACATATTGGCAGTAGCTCACATGAGCTATACTCTCAACTCCTTAACGGGGGGTACATAGGGGATTGTATAGGGTATACTAAGGCGGATACTAGGAGTAAGACTCTAGCTCATACTGTGCCATAAGGCACTACTTAGGAGTGTGTTCCATTTAAAGCCATTATCACACCCGCTGACCCCCACTTAAGCCCCCTTGAGCCCCAGTGCCTGAACACCCTTCTTCTGTAACTCCCCCTAAACCGACTTGAGCCCCAAACCCTAAACACCCTTCTTCTGTGGACCACCGCTTGAGCCTAAACCCGAAACCCGAAATCCGAAACCAAACCCGACATCCCAAACCCCATAAATCCCATATCCTAAGCCCGAGCCGCCCCAAATCCCAAGCCGTAAATCCTAAAGCCCAAGTCCGCTATACAACCCTAAACCCTAAACCACTATAACCCTAAACCCTAAACCATTATAACCCTAAACCCTAAACCATTGTAATCCTAAACCCTAAACCATTATAACCCTAAACCCTAAACCATTATAACCCTAAACCCTAAACCATTATAACCCATTTTCCAAGATGTCTAATGCAACCAGGATCCCGTCTGCCCAGGGCTCTACAAGGTTCGTTCCTCCACGGCTCCGGGCACATTGCGTGAGGGATTCAGGGTTTAGGGTTTGTGCCTTACGGTTTAGGGGTTAAGGGTTTGGGGGTTCAGGGTTTAGGGGTTTTACATTGAGAGTTTGGGATTCAGGGTTTAGGGGTTTAGGTTCTGGGCTTGTGGTTTTGGGTCTAGGGATTCAGGGTTTGGGGTTTGGGTTCGAGGCTTTTGAAGGAATCTGAGGCTATACAGCTAGACGTTAAGTGGACCCCCCCACCCAGAAATAGTGACTGAAAAAGGGATAACAAGGATTACATTCTACTACTATTACAGGGTGGGGGGGTCCTCCTAAGCCATACGGTTTAGGAGTTCAGGGGGAGTGATGAGCCAAGTCAATGATATCAGGCCACTTCAAGGACAGAAGGCAAGAAAACCGGGATCTGTACCTAATACACAAAATATCTGTTTATGGCTTCATGTTTGGTAGCCTAGACCCTAAGCCCCATACCCTAAATACCCTATACCCTAAACCCACAGGAAAGGTGGGTGCTGTCTGAGCTTCAAGGCTTGGACCGACTAGTGCGTTACTGTGCAAGGTTATTTGGGGGTTTCCCAAAAATGGGGGTACCATTTTAGGGGTCCCCATAATTATAGGATAGTATATTGGTGGGGTCTATATTGGGGTCCCCCTATTTTGAGAAGCTACCATTTGGGTTTAGGATTTAGGGTTTGGGTTTGGGGTGTAGGGTGTAGGTTTCAGGGTTGATAAGGGCTAGGGTTTAGGGCGTAGGGTCCGGGTTTCCAAAAACCTCCATGTAGATGTGGTCGCCTTTCAACAACTTTAGGGCCCAATGTCGATATATTTATATGCTGCTTCGGGCTAAGCCTAAACCCTAAACACTAAACCCAAGGGATAGGAGCATGCAAAGCTGCACCCGCGCACCTGCAACGTCCGCATCGCCGTCGGAAGCTGCGGGCTGGAGGAAAGAACATGAATTCAGGGTTAAAGTCTAGTAGTTTAGGGTGCCGCCGCAGAGCCAATTTGGGCAGCCCCTACAACTAGGGGTTAGCAACACTCAATTAGTAACCCCGAAGCAAAACAGCTTATGAAACCGCCTCAGGGCGACAACACCCAACCCTGTAGCCCTAGAGGGTTACTCGGCAGTTTCCCAAACTAGGGCGACTCTACTATAGACACCCTAAAGCCCAAACCCTAAACCCCCCGAAACTTAAAACCCCTCACTTGAAGTCCTTGAACCCCAATAACCCCTGACCTTGAACTGCCGGAAACCCTCCCGCTCGAAACCCCTAACCCCACACTCCCCGGAACCCTAAACCCTAAACCCTAATCCATAATCCATGCCTTACCTGCGATGGGTCGACTCGCCAGAGTGGCTGCAAAGACGAGGCCCAGAATTTCAGGTTGCTTTCAGTGCATGTCCCGGTTATAGGTTTAGGGTTTAGGGTTTATAAGGTTTGGGGCTATAGGGGAATATAGGTGGATATACAGGTTGTATAGGGATCATGCAAAAGAAAATGGAAACTACGATTTAGGGTTTGGGGTTTGTAGGGTCCTTGGGAGAGTCCGTGATACACAGGTGGCCCCATGCAGCCCCCTCCTTATTGTAATGGAATGGCATCTGGGATTTCGTTATGTTCAACACAGGCAACGCCCATAGGCCAGAAAGGATGCGAACAACCGTTCACGCGGGAATACAGTCTATATAGGGAGACTTACGAAAGCGTATTGTTGTTGCCAGGTTGCCATGGGTGTTTATAATGTTGCAGATCTGGTAGAGCTTTCACAGAAAACGTCACGCTACGGGCCACAGTTTTTACACGTTGCGCCCTTCGCGCTCGCAATGCGGTAAAGTAACCAGCTTGCATAAGTTGCATAAGTGTTCCCGAGTGTCGTAACACGCTATCCTTTTTTTGTGCTGCCATGTATGGCCTTCCCACATCATGGCCACCCCATGCATAATACAACAATCCTTGCGCGCCGCGCGCCAAAGGGTCTTCCACAGTTGGCTCCCTTGCTAAGAGAGCCTCCCAGAAACTAGAAAACAGGCGTCCTGAAGAAGGCTTCCACTGGGATATTCCTGGCAGAGTTTCTGGTTAACGTGGACCATGATCTTTATTTACACTGTATAAATGCCATGAACAATAATGTTTTACGCCCCTGAATCTATTCAAGTCCACTGTTGTGAAGGTTCTCGGGATTGACTTGAAGCGGACGGTCTGGATTCTGTTCGGGCCTTCAAATCCCCAGTTTAGGGTTTAGGGCTTTCTAAGAATGGCCTTGCGCTCTTTAAGAGGCCGCTGAAATACATCAAGCGGTGTGCAACGTTAGGCCAAGTGAGCCCACAACCCTGATTTAATTCTCAAACCCCCAAACCCTATACCCTAAAACCCAAACTATAAACCCTAAATCCCCAACCCTACACCCTAAATCCCCAACCCTAAACCCTAAATCCCCAACCCTAAACCCTGAAGCCAGAAGCTTCTTAGCTCCAACCCAGAAGACAGTCAGAGCAGCCTGGAAGTTCTCAAGGGGTTGTTTGGGGGGGAGGGGGAGGGTTAGGGTTTAGGGTTTAGGGTTTAAGGATTTAGGGTTTAGGGGTTTAGGGGTTTAGGGTTTAGGGGTTATAATGGAGAATCAAGTGGAAAAGAAACTGGAAAATGACATGGAAATTGGGATCCTAGGGTAGTTTATAGGGGTTATGTTGGGGATATATTGGAATAATGGAAAAGAAGGTGGAAGCTAGTATTTAGGGTTTAAGCATTTGAGGTCTAGGTTTAGGGTTTAGGGTTTAAGGGGTTGTATGGTTTAGGGTTTAGGGTTGTGTGGTTTAGGGTTTAGGTATTTGAGGTTTAGGGATGAGGGTGTAGGGGATTGTATGGTTTAGGGACTTAGGTATTCGAGGTCTAGGGTTTAAGGTTTAGGGGATTGTATGGCTTAGGGTTTAGGTATTTGAGATCTAGGGTTTAGGGGATTGTACGTTTAGGGTTTAAGTATTTGAGTTTTGGAGTTAGGGATTTAGGAGATTGTACTGTTTAGGGTTTAGTTTAGGTATACTAGTTAGGGTGGGTCCGAACCCAAGCCATGGATAAGTAGTGCCTGTAGCTCAGATACGAATAGTTAGAAGGCTCATAGCTGTGAAGAGTTATGCAGGGATTGTAAAAGGATACATACAGAAAGTTTAGGGAGTAAGGTAAGTACCCCAATGATGGAGAATCAACTGGACAAGCACATGGAAGTGCAACGAAAATGCAATGATAGGAAGGGTATAGGGTTTAGAGTGTTTGGGTCGAGGGGCCACGATTGAAGTTTCTGCAGCTTGAACGTAAACAATCCTGAGCCACGCGGTATGGAGCTCAGGATCAAGGGCTTAGAAGTTTAGGGTTTAGGGTTTAGGGTTATACTGGTTTAGGGTTTAGGGTTTAGGTTCAAGATCTGGGTTTATGGTTCAGGTTTCGTGGTCCGCTCTTGGCTCAAGGGTTTTGGGTTGAGGGTCTAGGGTACTGTGGCAGAGATGCGTGTCTGAATCCCCTGCCCTTCTTAATGAAACCTCCCAACCCCCACAAAGAAAAATCATCCTTTTGTTCAAACTAATGGCACCGTGAAGAGCAGGACTCTACACAACCCTCTATAACTATAACATACCCAATAGTTGATAGCTTCCATGGTCTTTTCCATTCCGTTGGCCCTAATGCCTGAGACACAAGTAGTTGCTTCCATATTTGACTCCATTCCTCGTTTCCCCGCTAACAACAAATCGGGTAGCCCACTTCTCTCATACACCCTTAGGGTTTATAGCTTAGGGGATCCAACGCCGAGCTGATGACCAGGTTTGCGCTGACGCCACGGTTCGTGGAGATGGCCTCAGATATCCGATATCCCCGAAAACCCGGTGTAGGGTTTAGGGATGTATAGACTTTTGGGTTTTGGGATGCAAAGAGATATATAATACCCTAGGTGTAGGGTTTAGGGATGTATAGACTTTCGGGTTTCGGGCTTAAGGATGCATAGAGATATATAAAACCCTACACCCTAGACCCTAGTTTCTCACGATCCTTCTGCAGGGGTTTCTCTAAGCCTTATAAAGGGACATATTGGGACCCGCAGGTTTTTCAGGATTCTTTTGAAGGGGTTCATTTACCTAAACCCCAAAAGGATGTAAAACCATCGCCTTTATGACTATTGTTAGGGGTTCAGGGCTAGTATTTTACATACTTTTGGGGTTTAGGTAGGGATATATGGGCGGTGGTCAAAATTATGATCCCCTTTAGATCCCTATTATAATACGGCACCTAATATTTAGGGTACCCAAAAAGGGACCATAATGTTGACAACCAGCCATATAGAGGTATAAGGATATGCTCGGTTGTTATCCGCCCCTGTTTGGGGAACATGGCTTGGGTTTGACTCGGAGGGTTTGTAAGCATACCATGGGGATCACACTCAACACAGTTGCCTGAACCCCAAAAATAAGTAGAATAATGGCCTTATGGGCTATATTTAGGGATTTTGGGCTATTATTTTACTTATTTTGGGGGTCCAGGTAAGGGTTAGGGAACATGATGTTCCCCCAAAGGTATGGGTGTATATGGGGATTATGAGCGCCGCATGCCACAACCTTCGACTCTGGACGACGGCGGAAGAATGGCTGTTGCAGTCTCTATGACTTCATTATCCACTGGGTGGAGCGCAGCCAAATGCGGATAGAACACCGACGCGCTCAAGCCTTGGACAACACCCTATTTTGAGATCATAGCACGTTCCTGCTCTAGGTCCATGCGGACATGCCACTTTGGCTCGTGGAGCACATCTTATGTCACCGGACGAACCTGGATTGCCTGGATTTCAGTCACGAGCTGCACTCGCAGGTGATGGCGCCAAAATCACCGACTTCAGCACGAAAGTCTTTTTGTCATTGCCGCGGTGCCCAGACGGCACTAACGAAGGTAGCGGCAGTAGAAGCACATAGGCACACAATTGCAGAAGTTCGCAACCAAAAAATGCGTTAGGCAGTTTGGGGGTTTGCGCACGTGAGTCCAACCCATGGTTGCTGTGGACCCTGGTCAAATGACACAAGGTTCATGTTACAGGGGCTGACCTTGCCAGAACCCGGTTCTGAATAATGGTGTCTAATCCCTAAGCCCCTCAAGCCTCAATCGCGAGCCCTAAACCCTGAAGCCCTACACGCTCTACTTATCCTTAACCACCCCCAGTCCCCATGTCATTTTCGATTTGACTGTCCATCACCCTTAACCCGTGGTGGCCCTAAGTCGTGCGGTTTAGGGTATACGTTAAGAGTATACAGTATTCCATAACAAAGGGAAACCGGTACAAATTAATGCGGAATATACTCTTGAGATACGAAATAGCTATAGGCAGGATGATGGCCCAAAACCGCACAAAAGATAAAATGGCAACGATTCTACATGCTTTGGAGGTCCCGTACTCCTAGTATCTTCTTTGCATCCCTATACCGGTACTCTTTACTTGACCCTAAACCCTCAACCTGACCTCAGCCCTAAGCCCTCAAGCCAGCCTAAACCCTTAACCCCAAACCC
>CAJNIZ010029846.1:57178-74844 GCA_905231905.1 Symbiodinium pilosum | reverse complement strand
CTCCGCAATCAGATGTGCATCCGCAAATTCCTATATATACCCTTCGAACTGAAAGGGACTAATGATGGGTCCTGCGTGGGGCTCGAATGTATGCTTAACGCATGTGCCTAGGGTGAGGGTGTAGGGTAGAAGTGTAATCCCAACGACCTACAGTTCAGTAGGACGCAGGTACAGACTAGTATGGAAGCCCAAACGGTTATGAGGGGTCTATATGGGCTGTCATGTTTGTGTCGGGGGAGAGTCCTTAGCCCCAAATCCCTTAAACCCTTAAACCCTGGCCCCTAAATCCCAAGCCTGCATTCTTGAGCTTTAGCCCAACGTATGTCCCCACAGCCCCCCCCCAAGTGGAGGTTCAGGGATTCAAGGTGTAGTGTCGATTATTATAGTTGCACTTTTTACCTAACTATAACCCTCTCAGTTCCCGAGTATGGTTATACTGGAGTTATACGGGTCCTCCTAAGCCCAAAGCCGTAACTAAATTTGACCCTGCACAAACCCAATATGAACACTGCAAAAACCCTGAATCATAATCCCTTTCTGGCTGGTAAACCCTAACCTCCAAAGCACGAAACCCTAAGCCACTGAACTCTAAACTATAAATCGCCAGAAGCTAAACCTTTAAACCCTGCACCGCTACCTGTAACCCCAATTACCTCCAGATTTGTAGTACTTGCCTTTACTTCAAAGGTATAGCCCATAAAGCTGTAGGTACTTGGGTTGCAGGTATACCCTTAGATCCCCTGTATAGCCATTACAACCCCCATATAATCCTGATATGATTTCCCATATGGTTCTTGGTGGATCTAGTACTTGGAAGCCTAAGCCCGAATACCTAAACCCCTGAACCCCTAAACCCTGACACCACCAATCCCTAAACCCTAAACCCCTGAACCCCTAAACCGTAAGACTGCCAATCCCTAAACCCCAGCTAAACCCCAAAAGTATGTAAACTAATAGGCCTAAACCCATAATGATAGCCCAAAAGGCCATGATTTTACATACTTTTTTGGGGTTTAGGTAGTCCCTCAGCCAGGCTAAACCCTAATCCTAATCCCTAAAACCTAAACCCTCAGCCAGGCCGGATTCTCCGAACATGATCATCAAAGAGCACCCGCCATGCTTTCTCAGGGCTTAGGGTTTTAGGGGTATAGGGTTTAGGGTCTTGGGGTTTGGGGTTTTAGGGTTTAGGGTTTTAGGGATTTAGGGTTTAGGGTTTACGGATTTAGGGTTTACGGATTTAGGGTTTAGGGTTTAGGGATTTAGGGAATTGGGTAGGGATGCAAAAGGAATATAAGGACTCAAGACCCATGTACGTAAATTCCTTTCATATTCCTACTATGCTCTTGGGGCTTGCTGTTCGTGGTACTTTGGGTACTGCCCCCCCCCCTCAGTAACAGTTGGATAATAATTTGAATATGGTTATTTATAGCCCTTAATAGGACCCCTAAACCCTACACCCCTAAACCCTAAACCCTGATAGTCCTTAATAGGACCCCTAATATAGATTGTTACTGGGGAGGGGCAGTACCCAAGTGGTACCCATTAAAGTCCTGTCAGTGCACGAGCTGAAGGGAGTAGGGTTTATAGTCCCCCTTAAGTAGATAGAATACGGGGTTTATGGGGATCTTATTACCGAATATTCTATCTACTGAAGGGGGACTATAGAGTCTAAGGGCTTCGTGCTTAGGACTTTGAGACTTGGGGGTTAGGGTGTAGAGGGGGTGGGGATGAGGTCCAGGTGAAGGGTTTGCACACACACTTTTGGGTTTAGGATTTAGGATTTAGGGTTTAGGGGTTAAGATTTCAGGGCTTAGGGTACATCTCCATGTTTGCTTATATTCTCCCCTCAACAATCCTCTTAGACATGTGATATACCTTAAGACTATTCTTACCTAGCCTACTACAGTCTAAGGTCCTTACCATGGGCCCCCAGTATGGCCCCTAACTCTCTCTTGCTGGGGGTCGCAGTCAGGAATTGGGTCGTGCAGAATGGAAAGAGAATGTAAACGCTTTAGGGTTCAGCTTCGTAGCCTGGAGATCCTAGTCTACACTTCAGATGCACTATGGGCCGTGAAGTGCATAAATGGTACTTTGATCCGGCAACTTGGACCACTATAGGCAAGGACAGAGAGAATTGCATTTCTCAGTTGTTCAGTCCCTAGTACAATCCAACTAACCCCTAGGTCCTCATGAATCGGAGGTGCTAGACCCAAAGCCTGAAGCCTTACGCAGCCCAAATCTTGAACCTGAACCGTATAACATCATTGGAGCCTGGGCCCTAAGCCATAACCCTAAACCCAAAGGTCTACACCCTGAAACTTGGATTCTACCCCCACCCAGTACCAGGGGGATAAAAGTATTAAGATACGAAGCCTGTACTATTACCCCCACTATAGGCGGTTACTGGGGGGGGGGGGGGTGGCAGTACCCGACCTAAACCGCAAGCCCTGAACTCTAAACCCTAACCCCTTAAGCCTTAACCCGTAACCCTAAGCCTAAACCCTAAGCTCTAAACCCCATAACCCTAAACCCTTAACACCAAACCCTAAACCCCATAAACCCTATATAAGAACTACAATAATCATGAAGCATCCCAGATCTGGCTGGCCAGGGGAATGTGCTACAAGAAGATACCATATACAAGCCCAGGGCTCAGCGGCGAGTCGTTAGTTCAGACTTCAGAGGTTTAGGGCTCAGGGTTTAGGGATTAGGGCTCAGGGTTTAGGGTCAAACCCTAAACCCTAAACCCTAAACCTTTACTGGACTTAGGGTCTAGGGTTTAGGGACTCGGGTTTAGGGCCCAGGGTCTTACAAGTAGGGTTTTATAGACCTTGGGAGGGAGCTTTGGCTCCAAGGCTTAGACTTTAGGATTCAGGGGGTTTAATGTAGACCTCAGGTGGACCCCCCACCCAGTAATAGTGACAATAAGGGATAATAGGGATCATATTAGGATTCTCTTATATTCTTATTATACCACTATTTACAGGGTGGGGGGTCCTCCTAATGTAGACCCATGATTGATAAACCCCCTCCTTTCAAGGGCCTCAATATTAGGATCCCTATTATAATCCCTATTAAGGGGAGTGGGTTTATTAGTCATGGGTTTAGGTTAGGGTTTTAGGCGTTAGGGGTTGGAAGTCTATGGTTTAGGGTTTAGGGTTTGGGGTCTAGAGCTTGGGGGTGTATGAAGGTTTCAGGATTTGAAATTTTAGGTTCCAGATGTCGTCCAGGTTTCGTGGGCCCCGCTTTTCCCGCCCCCTATGTTCCCGCTGTAATTCAAGATGCTTGGGAATAACTCTGGCTAGTGAAGGGGAAACCTGGGAGGCACTGAAATGTTGGGGGGCGGTTAGGGAATCCGCAGGATTTGGACTGGACAGCTTTGTGTAGGATTGGCTCGCACTGGGCAACTGTTCCCTGAAGGGGTAGCAGAGGGAGTGGGGAGAGTCGGTTCAGGGTTCCGGGTTTTGCGTTTGGGGTGAAAACATGGGGGTGAACCCTAATCCCCAGATCCTCAACCAAGTGTGCGTGTCCCACAATATTCCTTTTATGAGGCGACCTCAATGATCCCCATATATCCAGAGATTCCCTACCCCATGCCTACACGCTCTGAACCCCGAAACCTTGAAAGGTTGAAACCATGGGCTTCTAGTGTGGACCCTTAACCCTGGGATCCTTACATACCTACTATATACCCTATATGTACCCTTGAGGGTCCCTAGAAATCCCCCTAAAGGCAGAAGGGCCCTATTAGGGCCCCCAGACTTCAAACTTAGAAGCCTGAAGCATGTGGGACATCCTACACCCTGGACCCTAAGCCCGAACTCGCGCCCGCTGCAGGATTTGCCGTTCTTACTCTATGCTCCCCATTGATTTGTAGGAGCCAGAAGAAGCAAAGCAGAACTTTTTTGGGAGGATATCCCTAACTTTCTCAGGCTTGGTTGTTATGGGTTTTGAATGCGGTGTCGGTACATCTCTATTTGCATCTGTTTCTCAATTATGTTGTTAAATGGTTGCACGGTGTTACGTAGTCTGTCTGCAATGTCGAAGCCTGGAGCGATATTTCTTTCCTATACGGCAGCTTCCCTTAACGGTAAACCTTAGGAGGACCCCCCACCCTGTAATAGTGACTATAAGGGATACTAGTAACTATAGGGTCCTCTTATATTCCTATTATACCACTATTACAGGGTGGGGGGTCCACCTAAGGTAAACCCTGAACTGTTCAACCATGGTTGATGGCATCAAAACAAAGACTTGCTAGATCCTTGGTGTTCAGGCCCTAGTCAGATCTTTCCTATGAAGCGCCCTAATAATCAGTCTGGATGTCTCAACTGTACCTTGATAACCTTATATATCCCTGTATATTCTTCTGAGAGCAGTTCCACACCCTTAAACCCAAATCCCTAAACCTAAACCCTGAACCTCAAACCCTAAACCCTAATTCCTAAACCTTAGTCCCCAACCCTCCCTAAACCGTAAATCCCCAACCCTAAACCCTCACGTCTAGAACCCTAGACCTTGAACCCCAAACCCTTAGCCTTGATGAGGATCCGCTTGGTCATGACCGTGGGCGGCGGGCTCGTGGAGGGCTACTCTGACGTACCTCGCCGGGGGTTTGAAGTTATAGTCCCCCTTAAGTAGATAGAATATGGGGTATGTGGGGATCTTATTATAATATACCCAAGGCCATATTCTATCTACTTAAGGGGGACTATAGGGTTTCATCGCTTGGGCTTTCAGGGATTTAGGCATTCAGGGTTTCAGGATAAGGGATTCAGGATTTAGGCAACGCCTTAAATGACGTCCATGTGTGCAACGGCCACAAACATGTGCGGGCTTAGGGTTTTGGATTTTTTTGGTTTGCGGTTTAGGGTTTAGGGGTTAAGGATCTAGAGTTAATCACCTATTCAAAAGCCCTAACCCTAAACCCTGAACTCCTACAATCCCAACACAGCAGCCTAGTGCTTACTAGGGCATGAGGGAGTGGATCTCGATAGTAGGCCTTAATTAAATTTTGTCCAGTCCTACATGGTCTAGGATCAGGGTCTAGGGCTAGGGGGTTTAGGTGTTTAGGGTTTGTATCTACAGCCGACTCCTCCATTCCGGATATACGAAGCACCTGAGAGATAGAGCCTATTCTCCGTGGGGCTCTTTTTTGCTGCCATAATAATTTCGAAAAGCTCCTAAACCAAAACCCTCAACTTGAACCCCTGAAGCCTTAGACCTCAGACTCTAAATCCTGCCTGTGATCTGGAGAGTGAAAACCACTTCCAGGAAGCCCTAGGCCCTAGACGCTTTCATCAAGGAATGATACAAGGATCCCTGCTAAACTGAAATGAGCCCTAAACCCTAAACTCTGTGACAAAGAGACAGGATTCCCTAAAACCTTACTAGAACTGTAGGTCTTGACCTTAAACCCTTATATAACCCTAAACCAACCCTAACCCAAAATCACACGGTTTAGAGTTTAGCGCTTAGAGTTTAGGGTCTCAAGCCTGAACGTCTTGATTTCCATGTGTCCCTGCACATACTCAGTACACCTTACTCAAGGAGTGTACCCTAAACGATACATTAATCTGACACAGGGGGGCATCCCTCAATTCAGGTGTATTGGGCACAAAATGAACCCTTCCATAACCCCACTTCTTGTGTCATTTTCCATTGTCTTTTCCCTTTTGCTTCTCCACTCACCCCAAAACCCTAATCGCTAAATCCGGCTAAATCCCACATGTCTCTACACGCCCCTACATGCCCCTATAAATCCCTTGTATACACATATGTATATATATATGTTTTAATACATAACATATGGATACATATATATATATATATATCCCTAAACCTTAAAACCGCCTATATGACCCTTTTAGTGGGCTCCCTGGGTTTCAGGTGTCTCTGCAGACTGCCGGTTTGCCTCCGCGCTCGGGTACACTCATCTCTGCCCCACTGAATGCTACCATGGACACGAAGAGGCCATAAGGGTTTTGGGGGCTTATGAGGGGTAAGGTTTCAAGAGAGATATAGGGATAGGTAGGGATGTATAGGATTTAGGGTTTGGGGCTTGGGGTTGAGGGCTTAGGGGCTTAGGGGCCAGCTTTAGGGTGAGGTGGAGTATAGGTTGGGTTGGGCCCCCACCCACTAATAGTGGTATATCAGGAATATATAAGGACCCTAATATAATTACCATTATCTCTTGTGGTCACTATGAGTGGGTGGGGGCCCAACCCAACTGTTTCAGGTTTCAGGGGTTTAAGAAGGATACTGGGGTTGTCAAAGTCTGAACCCCGCGAGGCGGTTTAGGATGTAGGTTGTAGGTAGGGTCCAAATTTAGGACCCTAAACCCTAGGGCTAAGTTTGTTGTGTGTGGAGAAGGACACCAGGGTAGCTAAGTTGGGGACACTAAGAGGCTGCTGTTTTCTTGGCTTTGTACAGTAAGGGGTGAGTATAAAGGGTTCAGGGTCTAGGGTTCAGGGTTTAGGGTATTAGGGTTTACGGTTTAGGCTTGAGGGTTCAGGGTTGAGGATACAGGGGGGCATAGGGACAAAACGGGATTTGTAGGGATGTATAGGGTGCAGGGTGCAAGGCATAACGGGGCTTGGGCGGCGGTTGACTGGTTACAGTGATCTCATGGCGGTCTCGTACTTTTGGTTGGTCTCTCCGGGTCCTCTTTGGTTCGTGTTACCCTGCCTGCTGAGCACGGACTGTCGGAAAATGGGTGAAAATGGGTGTAGGGTTTAGGGACGTTGAGTGCAACATATCAGAGGTTTTAGGGCTTACTTGGTTGAAATGGGAGCACCGACAGGCCACCCTGGTTTGGGGCCAATAAGAGGAAAGTAGGTAGCCTGAAGCCTGAAAAAGGGCAGTAACAGGCAAAGCACTGAATTATTGGGACCCCTCAACCATAAATTCTTAACCTGAACCCCTAGGTCCAACATTCCCTAAGCCCTAACCCCTAAACATTAAGCCTTAAGCCTTAAGCATCAGATCCAACACTCTAAACCCTAGACTTTAGACCAGTCGGTTAAGCCCCAGCCCCCAAACCACCAGGGTCATCTCCGCGCCCGACTGGGTCGCCAACGATCTGCCGTTGAACTACCAGTTCGGCCCCTTGCCAAGTCAAAGCCAAGAACCCCAGGGTTTAGGGTTTAGGGTTTAGAGCTAGGGTAACTGTAGTTATGGGANNGGGACTTATATTTGGGTTATAACTACAGGTACTAAGTAGGTTATAGGTACCATGGACCTCCAAGTAGACCCTAAACTTCTGAAAGCAGATGGCTTTGGGTCTTGGGCTTCAGGAAGGGGGGGTCCTCAAAATGGCGGGTTTATAGAGCTTATGGTCCTACGATGTTTTTTTTGAAAATGGGAGGCCGCCACCTGGACCCAAAAGTACCTTGAATAATGATCTTCTGATTTTCAGTATGGGCTTCAAGCAGCTGCTTTACATTCATCTGTGGTCCACATACTGACTCTTAAAGAACATCTGGGGATGTGTAGGGTTTGCACGTTTAGGGTTGAAGGGCTTGGGGGTCAGGGCCTTGAGTTCAGACATGTGCGGGCATCTTCAAAATAGGAGACATGGGTACAGCTAAAACCCTGAACTATGTCCGCCTGGTTCACTGATGGTCATTTCTTTCCACTTTTACCTCTTGACTTACAACAGGTTGCTTGCTTGCGTTGAACCTTTTTCTTGAGTTTTTATTGTGCAATTACACGCCACAAGCAAACAGGTAAACCTGTTTTGGGAGCGTCCCGGGAAGAGGAGGAGGGTAGAGGAACGGATCCCTATTGTAGTCCTTGACTATTCCCCAAACACACGGTATGGCCTCCCTGTCCATTCCCCAAATCCTACCGTAAATAGAAGCTTCCTTGTTTTTCCATTCCCTGAAACCCCAGATTCGAATTATGTTTGCGTTGGTTTTTAGCTAGAAGCCTGGGTAGTGAATACTTTTTTCGGACTTTTCAATCTTGCGTCGCGGAGGTTGTTCATTAATCTTGGGGGAGAACGATGAATCCCACATAACGACTATTATAATCCCTTTTGAATCCGTAGACTTCCCCAGAATTTGTAGGGGGCCCCTTTTCTCAGAAATCCCAAGCCCTAAACCTAAACCTTAGACCCAGGATAGAATTCATAGCTTGAGGCTACATCCACTACCTGGGTGTGGGCAGTGGCCGCAGTTCATGGTTCGGGCGTGTAGCATTTCCGTGTTGTTTGGGGCGCTGAGGTTGGAATGTTTTTCCCGGCTTCCGGATGGAGGTGTTTAGGGCTGAGGGGCTTTGGGCTGTGGAGTTCAAATCTAGGTCTTCAGAGGCTCGGTGGGATCTGGAGATGAATGTCCAAACCTTCTGGAGGCCCTAAACCACAAACCCTAAACCCTAGAGGCTCTACTAGGACGTCAAAGCAAGGATATCTACTTAGTAGGTACAACTCTTGTTATTCTGAACCCATGACACCTTTAACCACAACTGTTATAAATATCATCCCCCCAAACTATTCCAGCGACTTGCTGACAATTACGAACCTCCAACCCTGAACCCTAAACCCCAAACCCCAAATGAGTAGTACTTTATTTGGGGATATTACGGTAACCAATATAGAGTAAGATTATATCCTCCTTTTGGGTATAGTACTTTATATAAGGAATACTATCTTACTGGGTTTAACCACCAACAAACGCTACTCAAATCCTATGGTATAGGTTCAGCGGTCCGATCTGAGTTGTTTCTGTAGGCTCTCGCGTAAGTAGTCGATGATTTCTGGCCGGTGTTAAATTCTTATAGTCCCCCTTCAGTAGATAGAATATGGGGTATATGGGGATCTCAGCATAATGCAAGCAAAGCCATGTTTTATCTACTTAACGGGGACTACAAGACCAGGCTTTCTCAGTAGTACCCTTTTCTCTTTCCCTTTTTGTGTTGGGGTCTCCTTACTAAAGCTGAATGGTAGGAAAAAGCGTACCCTGATTATTGAGGGGTTACTGGGGAACCTAGTCAAGGTTAAGCCTAGGTTTTAGGGTTTAGGGTCTAGCAGGGTTTAGGGTGTAGGGTTTAGAAGGGTTAGGGTCCAGAGTTTCAGTGTAAGGTCTAGTGGTTAGTTACATGGGGCTTTTGGGGTAAGTGTCGGCCACATGTAGGATTTCGCGCTGGACTCCTTAGCCGTGGGCCCGTTAACCAGGGTCCATGTGACCCCTCCGCACACCACGCGTTAAACCCCATAGATCCTGAACACAACCTAGCTGGGCAAGCCCCTAAACCCTAAACCCTAAACCTCACCCCTAAATTCGTGGTTTTGGCTCCCAAGCGCAAGAGACATGCAACTTGAGGGTCCGAGGACCCAAATAACAGGGTTTTAGAGCCCAGATGCTATAGGGTTTAGGGTTTAGGTATAATATTCATGGTATTTGGGCCCTAAAGCACTCTTATTTGGGTCCTCGAACCCTTAGGGATAATTACCTCAACCAACCTCAACCCAATCCCTGGTACCTTTTGAAAATGGTCAATTAGGGGTTTCCAAAATGTAGGGGTACCATTCTGGGGCTTCCCATTATAAGGTAATTATAGATTATCTAATATTGGGGTCTATATTGGGGTCCCCCCATTTAGGGAAACTACCAGTTAGGCGGATGCTTCCTACAAGCTACAGCCTATTCCCCGACAAGGCCCAAACCTAGCTCCAAACCCTACCCCCAAGCCCCAAACCCTAAACATTACTCCCTAAGCCCTAAACCCTACACCTAAACCCTACACCCTAAACCCGAACCCTAAGCCCCAAACCCTAAACCCCAAGCCCTGGCTCTCTGTCCGACTCAACTTGCTGGCTCAAGCTTACTGAACTGCTTTGCACTTGCCAGGCGCGCCGAAAGTGCGCGCAGAGCAAGACGTCACAAAACTCACCTTCACTGATCAGCGTCTCAGGGTTTCAGGGTGTAAGATTTAGGTTAGGAGGACCCCCCACCCTGTAATAGTAGTATAATAAGAATAGAAGAGGACCCTAATATAATCCCTATTATCCCTTATAGTCACTATTACTGGGTGGGGGGTCCACCTAAGATTTAGGGATTCAGGCTTAGAAGAACCAAAGGAGAGCCAAATTGAGTGTAGGGTTTAGGGTTTAGGGGCAACCCTTAAGCCCCCCACGCCTTACGTAACTTCCCCCAGACACCTTCAAGCCCAGTCCGCCTCGCTTTTACGCGTCATGGCTCTTCGGCACGTGGTGCTGTTAAGCTTCTTATGCCTTCCAGGCCCAGAATGGGTTTAGGTTTCGGGGCTTAGGGTTTAGGGTTTGGCGTTCAGGATTTAGGATGCAAAGTTCAGGCTTTAGGGTTTAGGGTTTAGAGCTTTGGGTTTAGGATTTATCCCTAAACCCTAAAGCCTAAGGTTTAAGCTTTAGGATTAAGGCCCACGCTGGAGAACTGCAGGTGTCAACCATCCCAAAGTTGCTAAATTCTGTACTGTAGGAATCTAAGCAGCTGCTCATAGTTATTAAAGAACAAGATGTATAATTATGCCTACAAACCTTAAGCCTACGAAACCTAACCTACATATATCCATGTATATATATATATATTAGGGAGATGTAGGGGTATACAGAGACTGGAAAATCAGATGGGGAAGGACCATGGAAAGTGACGTGGACATGCGCAGTCTGCAGGGGGTTTCAAGGGTTTGTACCCTTAGACCTTTCGGGTGCATCTTTTGAGGGAGGTGTGGCATGTACCTAAGCCCCAAAAGTATGTAGAATAATAGCCCTAAACCCATAATAACAGCCGTAAAGGCCATTATTTTACATACTTTTGGGGTCCAGGTAGATCTGAAAGTTAGGCAAGAAGACTGAGGCCCTCAAGGCGTCTTTGTTTAGCTCCAGGGTTTAGGCTTGCAGGTCAGAGATTAGGGCGGCCCTGGCCTTACCAGCCCAAGCCAAAACCATCCATTAGGTGGACCCCCACCCAGTAATACTGACTATTATGGATAATAAGGATTATATTAGGGTCCTCTTATACTCCTATTATACCACTATTACCGGGTGGGGGGTCCTCCTAAACCATCCACATGAGCCTAACCCCCTGCCTCATGATATGCAAATCCCGCAGATTCCGCAGGAAGCTGGACTTTGCAAGCCCCAGAGCGTTTTGACTCCAAAGCTTCCGCAGACCCCTGGTGTAGAAGCCGGAAAGTTTACCAAGCCTATGTGCACTTTTCTGCAAACATACCCCCAGACCCCACCCTAGTAAGGTAGACCTCAATCCGGTGCACCTTGAACCCTCAATCCCTCAAATCCTGAGCTTTGCTGCTTAAAACACCCGAAATACCTAAAGCTCTAAATGAGCTATAGTGTAAATTCCTGAAGGGGGGGTTATATAGGGAATATATAGGGGAACATAATAGGGTCCATAAAAGGGGGGTACTAGGAGTTTAGGCTACAGCTCAAATGGGAGTTTGTATCACCATAGCCCATTGGTGGATCGTCAAAATGCTGGTCCCTTGTTGGGTCCCCACTATAATTTCGGCCCCCAGAACGGACCATGATTTTGTGTGACCGCAAACCTTTGTAAGGGCACCATTTTTGTGGATAACCTCCCAATTGTTATCCCCTAAGATCCCAAGCCCTTGGCCCGAAACCCTACACATCGCTGCATCCTTACTGGCTGCTTGGTAATAGAGAATGGAGGACCCTTAACCCTAAACCCCTAAACCCTCAAACCTAAACCCCAAACCCACTGGAGTAGTATTTTATTTGGGGATACTATGGTACCCATTATAGAGTAAGATTATCTCCTCCTTTTGGGGTATAGTATCTTATGTAAGGAATATTTTCTTACTAGGTTCAACCACCAAAAAAATGCTACTCAATGGAGGAAGGTCCCTACTACAGTAACCTCTGGATAGTTTCCCATAGCAGAGAAGTGCTCACGCTGTTTCCCATTCCATGAACCCTTTAAACCTTACCGAGCAGTTTCCCCTAAACCCTATAAACCCCTAAACCCCTAAACCCTAAACCCTAAACCAGTTTCCTGTTTATTTTCCATTCCCACCTTCCCTACTAGCCGCCAGAAAAAGAACACGGGGACCCCAATGAATACCCCCAAAATAGAGCAACATAGGTTTAGGGTTTAGGGTTTAGGGTCCTGATTATTGGGACAGCAAAAAGGTACCCCGAATTTTTCGAAGCCCGAAGCCCTGATCCCTAAACCCTCAGCCCTATATATCCCTATATAACCCTACATCCCCCTTTTAAGGTGCCCCTAATTTTGGGAAGCCCCCTTGTATTTGTTTGACCATCCTCATCTTCCATTCCCTTTCCACTTGCTATTCCTCCAAGCCCAAAACCGTTAGGGGTTCAGGGTGGGTTTAGGGTTTAGGGTTTAGGGGGGGTTTAGGGTTAGCCTCAGTACTGATTTTCAAGTCGCCGTGAATAGGGATGCCTCAACATGGACCTCACCATATGGCAATCCTTCTCGTGGGCGCGCCCAGATAGAGGGCCCTGCTTTTCGGAAGCTCTAAACTCTAAACCTATGACTCCACTGCAGAATCCCAGTTTCCATATCATTGTTCATCTTCGTTTCCATGTGAGTCTCCTTTATTTCGGATCCAAAATCTCCCTGAACCCCAGACCCTAAACCCTACACGTTCAAACTGTAAGCCCTAAACTTTTAACCCTAAACTGCCCTAAACCCTTAAGCCACATGATGCGTGTAAACCCTACTCCCCGAAGCCAACAGCACCAGAGACAGCACAGGCAGCGTTGAAGGGAGGCCTTCGGCTGAGGAGTGTGCAGAGGACATGGCGACTCTACAGGCCCGCGGAAGGTTTGGGCTTTTGGGGTTTAGGGTTTAGGGTTTAGGGTGTAGGGGTTTAGGGTTTAGGGTTTAGGGCAGGGATTCATTGGTTTAGGGATTTTGGGGCTTGGGGATTTAGGGTTTCAGGGTTTCAGGTTAGGGTTTCAGGGATTCAGGGCTTAGGATTTTAGGTTTTGGAGTTTTGGGGTAGGCTTAGGTCTATGGGGGATTTCTGGCTTGGGAATTTCGGATTAGGGCTTTGGGGTTTAGAAGCTGAGGCCTTAGGAATTAGGGGTTTAGGGGTTTTGGGTTTTGGGTTTAGGGTTTAGGGTTTAGGGTTTTGTTCATGTCTTAGGGATGTAGGGATTAGGATTCAAGATTCAACGTGGCAGGAGCTGTATGCGTATGAGCTTGTCAACCTCAAACCCTCAAGCCTAAACTGCACGCCTCTAGGGAGTTTCGACGCAAAGCCAGGGAGAAGATATGGTTTAGGGTTTAGGGTTTAGGGGTTTAGGGTTTAGGGCTTAGGGCTTAGGGTTTAGGGGTTGAGGGTTTAGGGGTTTAGGGTTTAGGATGTAGGGTTTAGGGCAGGGTCAGGAACCATGTGCGACATGAAGCAGCATGTTCTCTCGCTTAACGTTTCCCTCAGCCTCGCGTCTCGACACTGTGGCTATGGGAGAGCCCGTGACGTGGCTGCGTCCTTGCATCGAGGAATGTGTTGAAGCTCAATTCCAGGCTTGGAAACTGGAATGCCGCCGTGAAGGAATCGCCGCCAAGTGGAAGGTCCACATCGGCGAGACATGGGTTGCAGGCGATCCCAATGCGGATGGAGCAGGGGTTTCGCAAAATCAGGGGCTCTGAGGCACTTCAGGGATACATGGGTATTGCCATCAAATTCCCTAAACTCTATATACCCTTTATACCCCTCTTATGGTAACTGGATTTAAGTTCGTTCATTAACAGCAACCCAACATGCACGGTAGAAGCGTACACTTTCGACCGAGCTTTTTTTGGGAAAAGGCTCCTACAACCGCAGCTGGTCCTCTTTCCTGAGATATTTATTTAGGGTTCAAGGTTTAGGGTTAAGGATTCAGGGCTGAGGGTTCAGGATTTAGGGTTAAGCGGTTCAGGGTCAAGGGTTAATAGGCTTTAGGGTTTAGGGCCAAGGGGTTTAGGGGGTATAGGGCTTTGGATTAATGAATGGGGTTTTGACTTGTGGGCTTTCGGATTGAGGGTTTAATGCTGGGTTCAAGATATGTTCTAAGCCCTGACTGAACTCCTAAACTCTTGAAGCAGTATCTGCCAGAGGACCGTGCTTTTGCTTCTAGGGACTTAGGGAAGAAGGTTTTGGGGCTTATTATGCCTACATAGATAACTGCATATATATATTATATATATATATACTATACCCTGAAGGTCCCACGACCCTAATAATAGGGTCTTTAGGGCCCGAATACCATTAACATTATAGTACTTGGGCCCTAAAGCCCCATTATTTGGGTCCTTGGACCCTTAAAAATATATTCCCCCCCATCAAAGATGGCCATCATCAATATCCCCCCCACCTCCCAAGACCTAGAAAAAGGGAGAAGCAGCAAACAACAGCCTCCCCTTTCCAACTTACTGTCAGGGCAATACTTTCTTGAGGTTTTGAGCACATGAGGCATCATGAGACCCCTCTCACCTAGAAAGTGACCCCTAAATGGCTTCATTCACGAATGCTTAAACCATAAACCTTACATTCTAAGCACTATGCCCTGAAACCCTAAACCTCCTCTACGTTCTCCCTAGAATCTTTGAAGGCCTTTCATCGGGAGCAGAAGTGAAAGATTTAGAAAGAAGCCATCCAACACACTATAGTCCCCCTTAAGTAGATAGCATATAGGGTTTAGGATTTAGGGTTTAGAGGGTATAGTCCCCCTTAAGTAGATAGAATATGGGTTTGGGTATATAGTAAGATCTCCATATACCCCATATTCTATCTACTTAAGGGGGACTATAAACCCTAAACCCTAAATCCTAAACCCTAGTCCTTAACTCCTAAACCCTAAAAACCCCATATTCTATCCACTTCAGGGGGACTAGAAGAACTTCTTTTCCCCTGGCTCTAACTTTGAGTTAAGCTCCCTGGACCCTAGTAATTCCTGATTTCTAAAGCTTAGATCCAAAGCCCTGATCCCAACACAAGAACCCAAAGCCCCACCCTAAACCCTAAAGCCTCAACCCCAAACCTAGGGTTTAGGGTTTAGGGCTTCCCAATCTTGGTCAAGCGCAGGTAAGTGCGGACGCAGGCCGGATTGCTGGGCTTCAGGGAGCAGCTTTTGCACAATGCTAGGGTAGAAATAGCCACCATATGTCCATGACTATGATCAATTGTGTTAATCGTACTATTACCATGGTTACTATTGTTGTTATTGTTTATTGTCATTCTTGCTGTTGTTGCTGCTTCTATTGTTATTCTTATGAACCTGTGGCCCGCTGTGGACTGCTCCAGAATCCAGCAGCAACACATCTCATTTGACGAGCAATTGTGGGCTGCATGTGCAGCTCTATGGCGGCAGCACTGTAATCCGAACCTCCAGGAAGCCGTCTAGGTAGTTTTCTCTGTTTCTCTTCACTGTCAGCTTCTTGCTCGGATACTGCTTGGGAGTCAGAGGTCCGGCAAAAGCAAGGACAATTGTGAAGGGAGCTTCCTCAAAAGGCTCAGGGAAGAGAAAGCCTCCCGCGAGGATGGACGAGAAAGGCCAGGCTTTCATTCGCCTGGTCGTTCAGCATCAGGAGAAGATCACAGAGATCCTGCAAGAGACCACAGGAAGGACCATCTCTCACAATTCCTTCATTGGGCTTGCGTCTGAGCTGCTCATGGTTACCGGGCAAGACCCTCAAAATCACGCAGCTTCGACACTTCCCATGAAGAGCGACATCGAGCGAAGAGCTGCAGCTCTTCTCACGACCATGAACCTCGTGTTGAGAGCTCACCGTGAGACAGATTTCTCCAGAGTCAGGGAGATTTTGGATTCTTATTGTTATTATTATGAATGTAAAAGCTTGCTAACAAGCCATGCATAATGTGATACTCTTGCAGCCCTGACATAGACTTGTGCACCGAAACCCTAAACTTTAAAACCCTTAACCCCCCAATCCCCAATCCCTGAACCCCAAACCCTAAACCCCAAACTCTGCATCCTAAATCTCAAACCCTAAACCCCAAACCCTGAATCCCAAATCCTTTACCCAACATCCCAAACTCTAAACCCTCAAACCCTCAACCTTAAACCCCTCAACCCACAAACCCCAAATCAGGTCCGCGGATTTATGGCAGGTACAGCTTAGGGAAGCTTGGGGCATGCGAGCATACAAGGATCTGATACTGTGAGGGTTCAGTGGTTAAGGTATGAGGGTCTAGGGCTTAGGGCTTAGGTCCTCCCAACCCACAAACTCAGCGGAGGAAGTGGAGCAAGGGTCCTGGCCAAGGGCGACGCTCAAATTCTTAACCATCTTTCAGAAGGGCCTGAGGGAAATGCTGGCCAGCAAAAGCCAAGATTCAAGGGTCCGAGGCTAGTACCTCTAGGGTTGTACCCTGGGCTTTGGGATCTTGTTCAGGGACTCCAGGGGACTACATGGGCTCATATAAGGGCCATATTCGGGCTATGTTGAGGGAACGTTTTAGGGGTATTTCCCTGGGCGCGCTTGGGATCCTACGGTGGTAGTGGATGTAGGGCTTCGGGTTGGGGGTTGGGGCCTGGAGGGGTTGTTTAATGCGAGGGGTAGGGGTCCTAAGAGCCCTAAGCTCCTCAAACCCAAGCCCTTAACCTTAAAAATCCATAGCCCCCAAACCCTAAGACCCTCAACCCTAAACCCAATCGCCTTCAGCCCCCAACTCCAGCGTCCATCAGCCTAAGCCATCCTAAGACCAAGACTGCTTGGCAAGGCCACGCAGCCCGGCAGGACCCGACGTCACTGCTTGGGTTCAGGGGATACAGGCCTAAATGAGGAGTAACGGATGCAGGGATACAAACCTCTATCCAAGGACCCAAAGAATAGGGTCTTAGCATGAATATTATAGTATTTGGGCCCTAAGACCCTATTTGGGTCCTTGGACCCTTAGGCCTAAATAAGGAGCAAAAGATACAGGGATACTGTACAAGGTAGTTTCCCCAACTAGGGGGACCCCAACAGAGACCCCCAAAAATATTATAGTCCTTATGTCAAAAAGGTGTTGAGGGATGAAGTCTATTCAGGGCTATATATAACCATATTCTAGTTATTATCCTAAACCCTAAACTCTAAACCCTAAACCCTAACCACATTATAATTTTTATCCAACTTTTACTGAGGGGGGTTTCGATTTAGGGTAACTCCCAGCCTTCCTCTCATAACGAATGGGGGGGGGCTTAGTAAGCAATGCAGGAGTGGAAGCTAGAAAAGGAAACTTCTCTATGCTTTAAAACCCTACACACTAAACTTGAGTGGTTATAGACCTAAACCCTAAACCCTGAGTGGTTAATGTAGTAAGGGATTGCAATAGTACCCCCCCAAAGGTAGCCCCCCCCCAAATTTAGAGCCCTAGGCCTCATGAAGCCCTTTATAGTCCTTATTAGCTCCTTAAACCTTGGGGGGGGTCCCTAAACCCTAAACCCTAAATCCCAAACCCCCCTAAACCCTAAACCCTAAACCCTAAATCCCAAACCCTAGAAACCCTTTGGGCAGATAATTGTAATCCCTTATGTAGTGTTCAGGCTGCAGGTGACCTTTACGGGATCCGTCTCGTCTAGGCCAACTGCTGCAATCCTGGCTGTCTCCTTCAGCTACTAGCAATACTATTTGGAGGGGTTTAGGGTTTAGGGTATAGGGCTTTAGGTTTCAGGGCTTGGGGTTTAGGGTGGTTTA
>CAJNIZ010029846.1:36393-49616 GCA_905231905.1 Symbiodinium pilosum | reverse complement strand
AACTCCTTAAAGGGGATTATACACAGGATTATGTAGGAGACTACTATACGGGTTATAAAGGGAGATACGAGGAGTTTACGGCGCTATGCAGGATTTGACAGGGTGTGGGCTTTGGGTCTGAGGCTTGTAGCGTTTAGCGCTCGCGGACTCTGAGGGTTCTGCTAGTTTAGGGTCTAGGGTTTATGGCCTAGTTTAGGGTTCAGGGAGTTCCTTTTACAAGGGTCTTGGAGGCAGGGTTCTAGTGTTTCTAGAGTTCCAGAGTTGGGGTTCAATTCCTGTAGAGAGCTTTTATTGTGAATGCGGGTAGTATAGAGCATGAATTCCGTAGATTCCGAGTTCGAGTTCAGTTTCAGGAATTGTGAGGCAGGCAGGCTTTTGTGCTTCAAGCTTGTCAAAGTATGTTGTAGCAGCCGGGCGCACATGGCTTGTAATGTGGCCAACGCAGAAGCCTTCATAATTCATGATCTGCCCATCACACACCCACGATACCCTTGATGAACAAAACCCTGCATGACCCTATATGTACATATGTACAAGCCCTAGGAATCAAGTACGCTAGTATTCTCCAGGTTTCAGGGGGATACTAGGAGTTTAGACTACGGCTCCTCTGGGGGCCCAGGGGCTTAGGACATGAACGAGATCAAGACCATGCCGAAAATGGCATTCCATGCACTCTGCTGCTCTGTGGTGTCTCACATGTGGATCCCGAGGCAGCTTTAACTGTGGCATACCCAGAGGGTCCCTGTAGCTATATAGCTGCATAGTATGTACTATAGGGCCCAAAGGGGCGCCCATATGATTACTCCAGGGCCGAAGTGTGTACTGCAGACCTACTCTAGCCCCCAAACCCCAAACCCTATATAGGTATTTAGGCCCCTCGGCATGCTTCCTTGTTGCCTACAAAGTAGTCATACGCTGTTGCTGTAGCCTGGCATGGCTTCATCTGCTCTCGCTACCCGTTCAGGTTTTCAGGTTTAGGGTTTAGGGTCCGGGTGCTTAGCAGGGAAGACATTTGAGGGAACGGATCCCTTCAGTAGCCCCGATGCCCTATGCCATAGCTTTCCCTACCTCCACCTTATGTTGGTACCCTTCAACTTTCCCGGATTTTATTAACAAGGCCGTTTTTTGGGTGTGTCTTTTGGTTTGGAGTTTAGGGTTTAGGGTTGAAGGATTTAGGGTTTCAGGGTCTAGGGTTTAGGAATAAGGAATTATCGGGTTCTTACTTACTCAAGGAAGATAAGCAGGGACCATTTTGACAACGAGTAATTTGATTTTGGTTGTCAGCCCCTACTCCTACAGAAAGGAGACCATGAGACGCGTTTGATAGTAACGCTTTGTTGAATGGGTTGGGGCAACGCAAATCCCATTGTGACCTTAACCCTACATATCCTTATCCAATTATGTTCCCATAGCCATGAGTTTCCATGTCGTTTCCCCTTGCATCGTCCATGTTATGTTCCAGGTGTTTCTCCCTTTCGTGCCTTAAACCCTAAACCTAAACCCTAAACGCTAAACCCTTAGGCCCTAAACCCTAAACCCTTAGGTGTCGAAGTCCTACGAATCCCCACGGGCTACTGGAACTTCGTGTCCTACGAGGGCAATGTGCGCACCTCCAGTCCCCGCGGGGTTCGGATTAAGGATTTGGGATTAAGGATTTGGGGTTTGGGATTTAGGGGTTTAGGGTTTAGGACTTAGGGTTCAAGGTTGAGGATTTAGGATTCAGGGTCTTGGGATCCAATGCATACACCCATGAGAGTTGCCCATACGCTAGTCCATGATTTTAGGTATAAGGGAGGTTTGGGGGTTTGGAATACATCTGCTGTACCACGTATGGAAAAGTAATCTCACTCTTCGGCTCTTGGATACTGTGATGGCATTCTCGGCTAGGGTTAAGGGTTTAGGGTGTAGCGTTCTGGGTTGAGGAAGAGTACCCTAAGGCTCTAAGGACTCATATTTTCAGGCCTTTGGGCCCAAAGACCATACTATGTACGGGTTTGGGACCATTTTGAGCCTTAGGGGTAGGCTGAATGAATTGAGACCTATCAAGGGGCGTATCCATGGCGGCCAGGCTCAGGAATTAACAAACTCATGGGGCTTGTAGGGGTTGTTTTTTAGGGTTTAGGGTTTACAAACTCATGAGGCTTATAGGGGTTGTTTTTTTGGATTTTGGGGTTAGGGTTTGGGGTTTACGAACTCATGAGGCTTATAGGGGTTGGGATTGATTCAAGGCTTAGGGTTTGGGCTTGGAGTCGGTGATGTGTCATAACCATATACATGCACGCTGAGAGGATTACTGCAAACCTAGGACAGGACGACTTAGGTGGGATGGGCTATACGAGTGGCAGAAAATGCAACATGATTCTGGCACACTGCTGACCACATACAGCTTAACTGTTCGAAGTTAGTGTTTGCAGGGTGGCATCTCTTAGCCACAGGCATTTAAAAAATGCTGTCACAGGCAATTCCCATACATACCGTTGCTTGACTGGATACGGAATGAGGAACTGATAAAGAGATGCGGAATTTATATTCTTTCCCCTTGATCCTAAACGGTATACTTCCTTTTAGGAGTAGAAGTCTAAGTAAAGCTTCAAACAACAGTAAGCAACAACCTAGACCCTTAACCCCCCTAAACCCTAAACCCTATTATAAATCCTATACCTTAAATCCTAAACCCTAAGCCCTCAGCCCTAAACCCTATAAGCAATAAATCCTTAATTTTCAAAAAACCCTAAGACCTTCCTCCGGAGTCTTGCCAGGATGGCCCTGAAGTTCCAAAGGGCTGGGAAGAGGCTGGTGAAGCTGGGCAGGCACAAAGGTGATGGGCATGTGGGTTTGGGGTTTGGGGCTTGGGGGTTTAGGATGTAGGGTTTGGGGTATGAGGGTGTAGGGTTTAGGAATTAGGGTTTAGGATTTAGGATTTAGGGTGCACTTCGGGTGTAGAGTTTGGGGTCTAGTCAGCGTGTCAGGATAAGTGCAGTGAAGGAATAGGCTTTAGGGATTAGGGTTCAAGGCTTAAGGCATGGAGGTTGAGGTTGTACTGGACTCTGTTTAGGGCTTCGGAGCAAGTTGGTGCTGAGTGTTTTTGACATGCAAGTGTGGGCTCCAGAGCCTCGGGTTCAGGAGTAAGCTTTTGCAAAGCATAAGTGAGGCCGTCCAGCGGTAGATTTAAACGACGAAGCCCTTAAACATGGGAAACAGAAGGGTTTATATCTGAGATCCTAACCGTGAGCCCTTCATGCGGGCCCCTTTCTGTTTCCTGGGTCCTAGTGTAACTATTGGGCTTTGAATTTTGTTTAGAAGGTATGCAATGTAAACATGAGGACCCGAGGGTTAAGGGCCTGAGGGGAGGGGGCCTCGTCCGGATACCATAGTACTTAGGGTGTGGGGTCTAGGGTTTGAGGGTTTAGGGGGGCTTATCATGGTGCAGATCCTCTCATTCTAGGACTCTTGGATCAAACAAGCCCCATTCGGGCCGCAGCCCTCTGTATATGTGAAAATGGCTACGAAAATCTGAAAGATAAAGCGCAAACCTGGTGCCGCAAGATCGGTACATCTTGCACACCAAAGTAGGCCCTTCACCCTGCATTTAGGGTTTAGGGTGTAGGGTATCACAACCCCATATCTTTAAGTCCTTAGCCCTTAACCCTATACCCTAAACCTTACCTAAACCCCAAAAGTATGCAAAATTATAGCCCTAAACCCATCATAACAGCCATAAAGGGCATTATTTTACAGACTTTTGGGGTCCAGGTAATCCCCAAGCCCTAAACCCTGAATGTCGGGCCCACCCCTTAGGGTTTATAGCTGCGCACCGCCCCTAGGAACGGATGAAAAACCTCCACCGCATCGCTTCTCCAGAGGACAGTTTAGGATTTAGGATTTAAGGGTTTAGGGGTTTAGGGTTTTTATTGGGATAGTGGAAGGGAAAACGGAAGCTACAAGGATTATAGGGTTTAGGGTATAGGGTTTAGGGTTTAGGGTTTGGGGTTTAGGGTTTAGGGGTTTAGGGTCTTATTGGGATAGTGGAAAAGAAAATGGAAGCTACAAGTATTATAGGGTTTAGGGTTTAGGGTATAGGGTTTAGGGTTTGGGGTTTAGGGGTTAGGGGTTTAGGGTTTTTATTGGGATAGTGGAAGGGAAAACGGAAGCTACAAGGATTATAGGGTTTAGGGTATAGGGTGTAGGCTTTAGGGTTTAGGGTTTAGGACTTAGGGGTTAGGGTCTAGGGCTTTGGGTTTAGGATTTAGGCTTCCGGACCGCTCATCATTTTTGTTAATAGCTGGGTGCTCATAGTTGCAAGAGATGCCTGTACCAAGGGGGCTGCGTAGGAGTTATTTTATTCTAGTCAGCTTGTAGATTGGCATCAGGTTTGGATGGGACTCTTGGGTCTTACCTGGGAAGCTGTGGGTTTCAGCGAGTAGGCGTTGCTTACTCGTAACTCTAGCCCTAGTTACCCTCAGCGAATCAGGGGCAAGTACTACTCAACTCTTGGTAATAATCGGGTCCTGACCCCTTTGTGGTTTAGGGTTGCTTTAGGGCTTCCGGGCGGTGATAATCATAGTTGACAAAAAACGCGTTCTGAACTTGGGAAAGGCAGGTTTGCAGTTGAGGGTCCCTGGTCTCCTTCCGATAACTGAAAATTAGGGTCTTAGGGTTTAAGGGCTCTCGTAGTAGAATTTTCAGCCACTGGGTTAACGATTGAGGGTTTAGGGATACTCCAATAGCTGCCCTCCCCCAACGAACACGGAACCCTAATTTAGCCTTTTGAAGGGCAGTTGTCTTCAAGGGACCCTTGTCAGCTTCCATGTTTGGGGGAGTGTACATCAAGGATAAGCTCCCCTAAACCCTAAACCCTATAAACCCTAAACCCTGACCCGCTCTTCCCCCCTCATAAGTACATAGTAAAACGAATGCTACGGCCCTCAACCCTAAAATTGGCAACCCCGGCCTGAAGACTTGTTTAGGGTTTACTATAGGGGCCTAAAGAATGTACCAATATTATGGTTCCATATTCTTGGTATAATTCTAGTAGAAGGCACCTCAAATGGACTTCAAAATGATAGTGGAAATTATTCAGGCCCGTTCCCCCCCCCACTCGATTCCAAATATATTTTACATTGTACCGCAAGGAGAAAATTGAATCTTAGAGGGCTGGGTAGTGCTCGAGTATTAGGTGACTAGAAGACCGTGATATTCATTAATTTGGAGATATAGGGCCAGGCTGCAGGGAAATTTCTAGTTTGTGATTCAGTCAATCACGGAGTGACCTAGTTCTAGGTTTACTTCTCATCAAGTAGATGATCATCATTTGCGTTGGATTGGCTGGATTGGGTGCTTTTGTATACATTCCTTTATAGAAGCCACAACGAGAGCCTAGGAAGTAGAACGAAATCCTTAACTCCTGTTCAATTCCCATTTGACTCATCTATATTACTTCCTGAAACCACAGACAAAACACAACCCTAAACCCTGAACCGTGAACCCTAAACCCTGAACCCTAAACCCTGAACCCTAAACCCTAAACCCTAAAACCTGAACCCTAAACCCTAAATCCTAAAAAAGACATTCTGGCATTCCCTTGTAGTACTTATGCTTGCTGGTTGTCAGGGGGGAATCAAAGAATGGAAGGGGAGCTAGAAACGTCTACACGCGTGTAGGGCTTCGTGGGGCTGAAGGGAATGTCCCATATTATTACCCTAAGGCTCTAAATGGCTAATATGACCTTTGGGCCCAAAAGCCTCAAAATACAAGTCCTTAGAGCCTGAGGGTTAGGGTTTAGGGTCTATGGAAAGTCCCGCATGATTGGTTATAATATAGGGCCTAAACCCTAAACCCTAAACCCTATGAATTTCACCCCCCCCAATTACCTCAGACCGCCGCCCGTCCACAGTTAATGCATTATTGTTAGGAGGACCCCCTACTCTGTAATAGTGGCATAATACGATCTTAAGAGGACCCTAATATAATCCCTAGTATCCCTTATAGTCACGATTACTGGGTGGGGGGTCCACCTAACATTAATGCATTATTGGCTGACCCCTTTTTACAAGTAGCCTTCCCCTTGAAGTAGTCTTCCAGGAGCTTGGGCCTCCAGACTTTCTGTTGATGGACAAAATCCTGCATGGCTATGGGCACCCTAAACAATGGGAAATATCATATATTTCCTGGTTATGGGTGATGCAGGATTTCGTCCATCAACCATATGAGTTGTCACTAGAGTCACTGGAAGTGCTTTATGAGTTACAGACAAGATTATCTTTTTGTACTGCAGACGTTGGAATATGTACCAATATCATGTTGCGGCACTCCTAAACCCTAAACCCTGAACCCTAAACCCTAAACCTCAAGATTGATAAAGGAATCTTTGGTTACAATATTGGTCCTTCTTCAGCCCTGCGGTACTCAAGTCCTGTCCATTGGGCCAAACCTTAAAGACTGCTGAAGACATGGCTTAGTTGTCCTTACCTTTATCCTTTATAGAACCCCGTAGAGCCGAATATATATATATATATATTGTATTTTTAATAGGGCCCCCAAAACTACCCTAGGACTGTTAAGTGCATCTCAAGGAGACACCCTTAATTTGGAGGAATATGTTGGAACATATGGGCCAAGAATGAACCCTCCCATACATAAGAAGACTATAGCCTTAGAACTTACATCGTAGCCTGAGCACCCCAAGCCGCTACAAGCCCCACTAAGCCCCATACCCCAAACTATAAGCCCTAAACGCCACATCCCAAACCCTACATCCAGGAATTAAAGGGGCTCAAAGGTGAGATGAAGGAAGGTGGGGTATAGGAAAAAAAGCCCAATATAGTAGAGTATGTATTAAAGATCCTTTGACCCACCTACCTTCATCCCACCTTTCGAGCTCCCTGAGGAAAACACTGTAATCTCTAGACCCAGCTCCCGACGCCCAAACCCCAAAACCCTGCACCCTGGCCCGGGTGGTGCATTCGTACTGCTTTGGCCGCAAAGTAGGGTTTAGGGTTTAGGGTTATTTGCCATGTTAAGGCTGTCAACGGGCGCAAAGCTGAAGTTTGTGGCCTAAACCCTAAACCCTAAACACCCTAAACCCTGAACCCTGTTGGGGAATATGAGGCCAACCATGGTACCAGTCAATGCAGTTTTCTTCTCCTAGGGTTTAGGGTTTAGGGTCCATGGTAGTTCCACTAAATAGGGGATCCCATTATAGACCCCCAAATACTATATTCCTGATTATAGGGACACCCCAAAAAGGTGCCCCTGATTTTTGGAAACCCCCACATCCCCACAAGCGTTATTTAGAACTACTAGTGCTAACATCCCATTCTGGGGTACTCGTGGAGGAGTACAAGCCATACCTGGACAAGTGCTTCAGCTACGCAAAGAAGCATGGAATCAAGGCCCTTGTGCAGAATTGCCGCAAAAAAAAAAGGTCAGAATTGAGGCTTTCCCGGAAGCCCTGAGCCCTGAACCTTATACTGAAGGGTTCAGGAGGATCCCGAGTTTCACTTCAAATTCCAGGGGTTATCATGGGTTCCCCTACTACCCCCCTTGTATTACCCCACTATGAGGTTGTCCCTTAGTTAACCTTAACGGGCCCTGTTCCTTCTTGAATATCCTGAATTGAGGAAGGACCTAGGGAGGAACCGAGTTCGAGAAGGAGATTCTTCTGATGGATATAGACTGACAAGAGGCGTTTCTGTTGTGTATCGCGTAGCATTATGGGTACCTACGAACTTTTGATGGAGATTCTGCGGGGTTGGCTGCCTATTACAGGCAATCTGCTTAACTTGTGCTTCCGTTGCAAGCTTGGTTGGGATTATAGACAGATGCCTAATTCTTCCTCAACTACTGGGGAATCGCAGAATGAAGTTCCATGGTGGGCGAGTGATTGTTCCAAGGCCCTGACAAATTTGTACTCAAAACCCTAAACCCTAAGGTTTGCCCCGGTGTGCCGACTTGATTTGGACATTGAGTGGAGGAGGCATCTTCTTGTTCGAAGATTCTTACCTGGATGATCTATTGTCTGTTGACTTCGTAATTCTACCCACACGGTTTAGGGTTTAGGGTACCTACTACCCCCGATAACCCCTTCTAAAAAGGCCTATATCCCCGGGCACTAAGTAGACTTACTACGTCAAGAGATCCTGCGTTAGATTCGATAGTAATCCCATCCCCACCAATACCCCCCCCACCCCTAATGATAATAGGAGTAATAATTAAAGTACGTGTATAATCTTTATGTATTGGAGGGAACCTGTATTATTCGTGTCCATATTCACTGTACTATTTTCACGGTAGTGGATCATTCTTTTGATTGCTATTCTGAGTTTGTTACTCTCTTGGGTACTTTAAAAAAAAAAACTATTTAGAGCAGCTGTCCGCTGGAATCCTACATCCTGCCTCCTTAGGCCTGAACCCAAAGGTTGGGGCTTTGGGGATTCGGGTCTGGGATTAAGGGGTTTAGGGCTCTTCAAGCCTCAATGCACACACTACTGCTGCACTCCCCTGTGCCCCACACCCTGATCCCCAATCCTAGGCCCCACGCCCCATATCCCTAAACCCCAAACCCTAGACCCTAAACCTTATCCTAAGCTTTCTCAGATCCTTCTGGATCTCCACGGCCTCCCTGGCACCCAAAATGGCGAAATTCACAGCGGAGCGACCGAGCTGAAGGGTTTAGGGTTCAGGGTTTAGGGTTTGTTTAGGGATTAGGGATTAGGGTTTAGGGTTTAGGGTTCAGGGTTTAGGGTTTAGGGTTCAGGGTTCAGGGTTCAGGGTTTGGGGTTTAGGGGGAATTAGGGTGTAGGCTCGATTAGGGTTAAGGGCTTTGCTTGGTTAGTTAGTACGTAGGGAATACGGGAGAACATTATATAGGGATTACATAAGGATTTTATGGCGTTATTCCCTGCTAAGACCTAACTTGGGGAGATTTGAGGATTTTGAGGTGCTTCAGGTGATTTAGGGATTTAAGGGTTTGAAGGGGCTCTGGGGACTTGAAGTGCAGGGGGCTTTAGGGATTTTACGGCTTATTTGTGGTTCCCTTTAGGGAGTTTGGGTTTTTCCGGTGAATCCGGTGACTTGAAGGATGTCAAGGGCTTTATAACCCTAAACTCTAAACCCGAAACCCCAAGGACTTCAAAGGTTCTTAGGCATTTTTAGGCGTTCAGGGCTTGAGGGGGTATAGACATCTTATCGTTTCACCGGGCTTTGTGTAGGGGCTTCAACGCCTGAAAGGTTTTGCAGGTTTAGGTGATTCCGTTCCGGGGGGCTTATAACGGCTAAAGCCCTAACCCCGAAACCGTGTTAGCTTTGTTGGTGCGTGCGGCATCTAGGTGCGTAGGCGCTTAAGCGAGTGGGATTGACAGTTTCTCAGGAAACCTCAACCCTAAACCCTAAGGTTAGGGGTTCAGGGCTTCAGGGCTTAGGGCTCAGGATCCAGCAGCCCCCCAACGGAAATGGCGTCAGTGTAGGTACCGTTCACGTGAGGTTTGGGGTTGCCCTTTTCTCACCGGTTCTTCTGCAAGGTTCCTGAAAATAATTGCTAATTTCTGTTACCAACAATCCTAAATATTCCGCAACAATCCTAATATTTAGCTGAAATTATGATTTNNGGGTTCCAAATCCCTTAGAGTCTTAGGCTTTCTGAAGCTTCTCCTTCCCCTGCTTTCTCTTCGGGTGTTGGGTTTTTGGTTTCCGCAAGAGACGTTAGTTGTAGGATGCAGCACTGACCCCTAAAACCCCAAATCCCCATCCCTAAATCCAGCCGAGCCCCTAAATCCTAAACCCCTATCCCTAAATCCTAAAGCCTAACCCTAAGCCCCAAATCAAACCCGAAGCCCAAAACCCTTATCCCTAAATCCTAAACTGTAAATCGTTGCATGAGACCTAAGTATATAAGCAACCCGAATGCGCAGGACGAAGCAGGTTGTTCGGATGGCTTTGCAGGGAAAGGTTCAGGGCTTAAGGGTCAAGGGTTAAAGGGTTTAAGGTTACCTGGACTCGCCAAAGCATGTCCAGTCATGGCTTTTCGGGCTACTCTTGCGGACTTATGTCCTATCTGTACCTACTCTTGCCGTCCAGGGTAAGGGCTTAGGGGTGAGCAAAGTCCATTTAGGTTTTAGGGTTTAGGCTTTAACCCTAAACCCCTAAACCTTAAGGGTTTAATGGTTAGTGTAGGGGTTCAGGGTCCAGGGTCTGGGGTTTAGGTTTTAAAGCTTCGGTATATAGTCTAGGGGTTCAGTACTAGGGCAGTCCACCCTTGTTTCACGCTCGGTTTAGGGCTTAGGGTTTAGGGTACAGCCTAACACCTAACTAAATATCGACTGGAGCTCCTGTCAGCTACAGTCGAAACTCCTAGTATCACCCTTAATACTCCCTAGAAAAGTCCTGTAGATATCCCCCATATACCCATTTTAAGAAGTTTAGGCTATAGCTCATATAGCTCCTGATGCTCTTGAGCGCCGCCGCTTGCAAAGCCCCAGGCTGCGATGCGTTGCCAAGTGCACCTGAACCATGTAAAGCTGTAGTTCTTAATTCCTTACAATGGGTTATCTAGGGATTTTAAGGGCTGTAAATATCCCACCCTATGTTTCGCATTTAGGGTTCGGGAGTCTAAACTCCCCAAGGGGGTTATATAGAGGATTATCTAAAGGAGTAGTATAGGGGTTATTAAGAGGGATACTAGGAGTTTAGACTATAACTCCTATAATCCCCGACATAACCCTGTTGTTAGCAGTTTCCATTTCATTTTCCATTTGACTCTCCATAATTTGGAGTTTAGACCCCTAAGGGTCCAAGGACCCAAATAATAAGCTTTTAGGGCCCAAGTACCATTAATACTATAGTATTTGGGCCCTAAAACCCCACTATTTGGGTCCTTGGACCCTTAGGGATGATTACAATGGACCCTAAATCCTAAACCCTATTTGGGTCCTTGGACCCTTAGGGGGCTGTAGCTCACGAGGATGCAGTATCGGCAACTTGGGGAGCCCGGGGATTGGGGGCTTAGGATGAAAGGTTCCGGGTTCAGAGGTTAGGGGTTAGGGGTTTAGGGCTTATATGGCTTATAGGGTTTAGGGGTTTAGGATTTAGGGTTTAGGGATTGAAGCTCTTAGCCCCAAAACCTGATCCTGAAATCTCATATACCTGGAAAGCCAAGTAAATGATGGGCGACTGCTGTTGATGCTATGAATCCTGCCTGAACCCACTGTACTAAATACTAGATACCATGATTTCTGAAGGGTGTGTTACTTTGGGTTATGCAGGATTTTGGCTATCCACCATATACCCTATGAACATGGAGAACATTTCGCCAAAAAATGTAGTCTACCTACGCTCAGTGTAAAGCATCAATGAACGCCTGAGCCAGCCATCTATAGGTATGCCTAGAAGAGAACGGCAAGAACAAGGCACCGGTCCGGCAGTGTTCGGTTTGGCTTCACAGGGTTTAACTAAACCTTGCAGTAAACCTTAAGCCCTATACCCTAAAACCTAAACCTTAAACCCTAAACAATGCAGTGGGGTTTAGGGTTCTAGATTTTAGGGTTTGGGGCTCAGGGCTGATGTTGAGGAGCCTGGTAAAATTTGGCAAGGGGGTGTGGTTGAGGGCTTGCAGGGGCTGCTATGGAGTCCTATGGAGTTCTTGAGAAGTTGAACAGGCCTATAGTACTTCATTTGGTTCAGGGACGTTATGGGTTTTGAGGGTTTTAGAGAGGGGTCAGGGTTTTAGGGATGCTTGCACCCGTAGACGGTGCTGGCACTGGCGCCCATTTCCAATGGAGAGATTCGCCGACGCACCTCTACTGTTTCAGAACGCATTTAACAATACCCTAGAAGCCCAGTTACCTACATATTGGGTTCCTGTCCTTAAGTCCCTATATAAATCTATACTATCTATAACCCAAGGACCTACTATATGGGTACCTGGGCTTCTAGGGTAACGGGGTGTGCGCAGCCTCGCTGAAACAGAGGTGTTCGGCCCTTTTGCTGATCGGCACTCGTTCGTTTTGATGCATTTGTCTATGGGGAGGGTTTTACCTTTAGTTCCCCAAAAGTATGTAAAATTATAGCCCCAAACCCATAATAACAGCCATAAAGGCCATTATTTTACATACTTTTGGGGTCCAGGTAGTTCCCCAAGGGCCCCAGTATGACGCAGTCTTCGTTCTGATGATTCTTGCCACGTAGGCCGAGGAAAAGTGGCCACGCAGGTTCCCGAGACGTCGTCAACTAACACGCACTTGAATAAAAAGGCGTTTTCGCATAAACCCATGTTTTACCTTTGGGAACCCCTGAAGGTCCTGTAAGTTACGATGGTTTCAGCCTCTCCGATCTTGTCCCAAGGACAAATCTGTGACAAAGACGCCCGGTCCAAGCGTTTCGGGTTTAAGAGCCTAGGGTGTACCTAAACCCCAGAAGTATGTAAAATAATAGCCCTCAACCCATAATAATAGCCATAAGGGCCAGTATTTTACATACTTTTGGGGCCCAGGTAGAGCTTCGTAGGGTTGAGGGTGTAGGATTTTAGGGCCTAGGGCTTATTTTCATCCCTATGAGCTCGAATGCCTGCAGATTCTCATGCCCCAACATGGTTTAGGGTTTAGGGTTTAGGGCCCAAAAAAAGGGAAGGCTACATCTCCAGACTCCAAACCCTAACGTCCCAAACTCTAAGCCCTGAAGCCCTCAAACCTCACCTAAAACACTGAAACCCATACTTCCCCCTTAAATAGATAGAATTTGGCTTTGGGTACGTTATAATAAGATCCCCATATACCCCAGATTCTATCTACTTAAAGGAGGACTATAACCCCCAAACCCTAAACCCTATATTACCCCAATATACTATAGTAGTTTCCATTTGCTTTTCCATTATCCCAATGTAACCCCAATATACTATAGTAGTTTCCATTTGGTTTTCCATTATCCCAATATAACCCCAATATACTATAGTAGTTTCCATTTGCTTTTCCATTATCCCAATATAACCCCAATATGACCCCTAAACCCTAAACCCCAAGTCCTAAACCCTTAAACCCTTAAACCCTAAACCCCAAACCCTAAACCCTAAATCCTAAACCCTAAACCTAAACCCTCAACCCTAAACCCTTAAGGTCCCAAACGTTCGTCCCTGAGCTCTTTGCCCCAGAGCCCCTGCGAGTCGTCTTGCCAGGAGCTCTTTCAGAGTGAGGCCAACAAGCAGCGCCTTGGGCGGTTTAGGATTTAGGGTTAAG
>CAJNIZ010029835.1:53343-74847 GCA_905231905.1 Symbiodinium pilosum | reverse complement strand
AACAAGCAACAATCTAACAGCTGAACCTGGCATCTAGCAACTGACACAACTCCTCACCTGCATCTTCAACATCCAGGCCAAAAGCCCAACAAACATTCCGACGATGATCGGAATCCAAGAGAAAAGCCTAATGCAGAACAAATGGGTCTCCAGAATCCAGGCTACAAATTAAATGCAGAATCGAAGGATCTCCAAAATCCAGCACACAAACCGAAGGCTGAGCACAAGGATGCCCAAGATCCAGGGCGCAACTGCATATCCGGAACATGAGGATCTCCAAAATCATCTTAAAATGATAAAAAAAAACCTATATTCTTTCCCCCCAATCTGTACCACAAAAAATCTTATAATACTAAGTCCCATGAACCTCCAAGTACCCCTTCTCAAGGCTCCTTCAAGGCTGCCGCTGCAGCCGAGGCATCCCCGGCTTTGGGGAAATGCTTCGGGAGGCGACTGCACCTTCGGCTCTACCAGGGTTTAGGGTTTAGGGTTGCTTGGAATTTTAGGGTCTAGGGCTTTAGGGTTAAGAGTCTTCTGCTTTAGCGTTGAAGGTCCAAGGACTCGAATTTTGGGGTTTTAAGTACCCTAAAGCCATTTCAACTCAAACTTCGACCGTTACTGGCTCCATATTGATTGTTGGGACCCCTTCAAAAAACAATACAAGAGCTGTGTGGGGTATGTCGGACTGAGCTGGGTCTTTCGGGCTAGGGATGAGGTGTTATGGCTCTACGGTTTCAGGGCTTTGTTCAGTCCGAAGCCTACATGGTTCAGGTTCAGGGATTCAAAGCTTAGGGTTTCTGACCCCTGCAACCCTAAGCCCAGCGAAGTCAAGTTCTATTCCAACATCCCCAAACCCCAAATTCCTAACCAGCGAAATGCTGCTCTCGCAGATCCAAACCTATCCCCAAGACCTTGAATGCTAAAAAAGAACATGCCTTAAGATCCTGCACCCAAGTTCCTCATCCCTACTTCCAAACATCAATGAAATCAAAACCCTAAACCCTGGGTTTAGGGTTTAGGGTTTAGGGTTCAGGGTTTAGGGTTTAACCAAGACAGGTGTCCATGGTCCGCGCAGAAGCGGGGCGAGCCGTTTAAGCACTGCCGGCCAAACTTCCGCCATGGCGCTTGAAAGCAATGGGGTTACATAGGGGTGTTATAGGGCTAGGGATCCCTAAGCCCTGTTCAGGGTTTGCCTTCGTAGGTAGGTTCTGCGCTTGAATGCCCCTACCAGGAGGGGCCCTGCAGTTATAAGTTAGGATATACTTGTAACTTGTAAATGGCTTGTACTTATACGGCAGAGAGATATATATATATATATAGATACACCTATATATATGTATATGCATATGTATATATTATATGTATATGGTCATACATGTCATAGTTGAAGGTTTAGAGATGAAAATCTGTGACTGGAAGGGAGGCCCTGCCCCGCGGGGTCCCAGGAAACTAATAAGCCCTAGAGCCCTAAATCACCAGCCACAAATCCTACACCCTAATCCCTAAGCCCCAAATCCTACACCCTAAACCCTAAATCCCAAACCCCAAATCCTAAACCCTAAACCCCGAAATCCTAAATGCTAGACTCATTGCTGTTCTGGCTTTTGGCTTATGAAGTCAACTTGTTCAGCGCAGCTCGAAGCCAAAAGGCTGAAGACAGCTGCTGCTTGCCGGTGGAGGATGAACCCCTATAGGGTTCCGGGTTTAGGATTTAGGGTTTGGGGTTGAGGGTTTAGGATTTCGGGTTCAGGGTTTAGGGTTACGGGTGTAATTAGGGTAAATCCCAAACCCTTTGGACCCCACACTCGTGTAACCCTGAGGCTCCTAGGTACTTTTCGAAACCAAGGCCCCTGCAGGTATTATGAGCCGCAGGGTTAACTGAAAGCTCTCCAGTGCTAAACCTTGAGCCGACGCCCTTAACCCGAACTCTGTAAAAAAACGAAGCGGCTATTTGCACAGCACATTTCTCTACAACCTGAACCCAGAACCAGATTGCTCGCGTTGCCAAGGAACCAGCTAAACCTCGGTGTTTGTAGGTGGGGGGCATACCCTGCACTTGAAGTTGAGGGGCATGCTAGAAGCTGCTCTATATCCTGCTTTAGAGCTGTAGACCCTCAATCCCAAACTTGAACGCTTGTGCTTAGGGTTCCGAGTCAAGCGGTATTGCTGAGGCTCCAAGTAGCTCAACGTTATAGGTGGCTTTGATATACTTTCTAGGGGGCCCAATGTAGCAAACAATTTCATCTTATACGTCTTCCTTTACATCCCTATAGAAGCCCTGCAACCCCTTTTCACAGTTTATTTGTGGACTCAGAGTTACAGGGTTAGCGCATGTTCAATAGTTCGTAGAAGTCCCAAACTACACCCTAAAGGCATGAACCCTAAACAAAGCAGCTGCAAGACTGCACCCTCGACGCCTGAACTAAGTAAGACCTTGACTCCCAAAGCACCTGTAAGATTATGGCGTTTGAATTTGAGGTGTTGATAATCCATGGGATTAATACCAAAATACTCATCTCTATACCAATCCAGCACAAACCAAATTGTGACTGTATTTCCGTACAGCCTTAAACCCTTAGCCTTAAACCCTGAAGCCTAAACCCCAAACCCCAACCAGCAACCCCAAGCCCCAAACTCTAAAGCCTAAGCCCAATGCCCCAAACCCTAAACCCTAAGCCCTATGCCCGAACCTCTAAACTCTAAACCCGAAACCCTTGCCCTAAACCTCAAACCCTAAGCCCTAACTAGTAGTTTCCATTTCCCTTTCCATTATCCCATTATAAGCCCTATATAATCCCAATATAATCCCTATATAACCCCTATATAGCCCTTTAAAGCGACCTAAACTTCACCTCTGAGCCATGCTCGCTCTAAGGAGGCAGGAGGAAAGCTTCTCCATGAACTGCCGCTGCTGCCTTGAGCTCAAAGGGTTTAGGGTTTAGGTATATTGGGTTATGTTGGGGTTATGTTGGGGTTATATAGGGGTTATATTGGGATTATATTGGGATAATTGAAAAATGGAAACTGCTATTTTGGGTTCAGGGTTTAAGGGTGTATTAAGACGAATCTGGAATCTTTGAGGGGTTAGAGCTGAGCGTCAGAGCGCTGAGGGGTTTAGAAGCGCAGGGTTTAGAGTTTAGGTTTTAGGGTTTAAACTCGAAGTCCATAATTCCCTGACGTCTCCAAGCCCTACATACCCTTAAATCCTGAATCCTAAGCCCTCAATTCTTATTGTCCAAGAAACTGCTTGTAGACCCTTATGTCTGAGCCTGACTTAATGGTGACTTTTTAGATCTTAGGGGAGGTTAATAGGGAGTGAGGAAGGGTAGGAGCCAAGTTATAACCAGTAATATCGTTCTAGATTGCTTGCACAGGTATAGTGTATAACACACCTCACATGGACCTCGAAGTATGGTACTTCAAACAGACCTCAGCGCGATATGGGTAAAGATGAAGCCTCTACATTATCACTGTATAAGAGAATATGGAGGAGGGATCCACCCACCCCTCTTGCTAAACTCACATACCCCAGAGCCCTCGAATTTCAGGGGCTTACACAGGAACATCAGATTTCTGTAGTCGGGTTTGGGGGCCGTGCTCTCAGAAGGCTTGATGGAGTATTCATGGGTTCCTTCTATTACTCCCCACTATAGAGTCACTGTTCTACCCCCAGGTTCTCTTAACTCACCGTAATTAGCCCTGGCTATCCGTCAAACACTCTTACTTCAGGGGCAACGTTGGGTATCCGTTATATAGATTGCTAGGACCCTTCAGGCAACAGTACATCCTATACCCTAAACCCTAAACCCTAAATCCTGAACCTTAAACCTAAAATCGTAATTCTAAACCCTAAAACCCTAAACCCTAAAACCCTAAACCCTGCAAACCCTAAACCCTAAAACCCTTAACCCTGCAAACCCTAAACCCTAAGACCCTAAACCCCTAAACCTTAAGTTAGGATCTTTGGGCTAAGGGTCCAAGTACCTAATATTCATACACTTGCCCAAGACCTGTTCTATAATCACTACTACCAAAACCCAAAGTACCTAATTATTGGGTACATGGACCCTTAGGGTTGGGCACCCCTCTGTACACCAAACCCTGTAAACCAACAACCCTAAAGCCTCAACCCTAAACCCCCAAACCCCTAAACCCCTAAACATCCCTAAACCCATAATAAGGATTATAGTATATTGGGGTCACTAAGTACCCTGTAAACCCTGAACCCCCTAAAACCCCAAACCTTAAGTTAGATCCTTTGGGCACCAGTTTCGAGCCTCTCCGGCTCTGGCAGTTCTTCTTCTGCATTGAGTCGTTCAGCCTGCACGGTTTTAGGGTTTCATGGGTTTGGGGTGTAGGGTTTTTGGGTTTTAGGGTTTCGGGTTTAGGGTTGGGGTTTTAAGATTCAGGGTTTAGGGTTTTGGCTTCTGGGCCTTATTATTTAGATCCCCATTTTTCCCTATTAAGGGGAGGTGGTTTATTAATCAGGGATCTACATTAGTGTGTGGGGCACTTGGCCACACAGGCGAATGCCAATGTTGGTCAGGTGATGTACAACACCGACTATACCAAAACAAGCCATGTATGCAATTCTCGCCATGTTGTCCTGTAGGTTGTTCTCTGCATGCATCGCAAAGTTTAGTTTACCTGTGTGAGGTCCATAAACATCCTTGAGCCACTGCATCACAAACAGAAGAACTTCTAGAAACGGACACCATGCCATCTATGTTATAACTTCTGTGAAGAAACCTGTGGAAGCACAACCTGCCCATTCAATACGAACCCCCTTGCTGGACCCGGCGCCCCAACCCTCAAACAAGGACAGCCTCGAAGTTACACCCAAGCCTGAACACTGAAATTCCCAAAGCGGTGGGCTTATAAGCCCTTGAAGCACCTGGACCCGGGGCTAGCTGCTTAGCTGCTTGAAAAAGCATCAATTAAGAGTCAATTTGGCGTTTTTGCTGCTGGGGCGGAGAGGGGGGATTCACTTGCTCTGTCGGCTACCTGGATCTACCAGGAACGAACGAACTCCCAGAGGGTCCACATATACAACTATTAGGGAATTAGGCCCCAAAATACCATAGTGTAGAAGGAATTATGGGTCCCAATTCCTTAATGGTTGTATATGTGGACCCTCTGGAACTGCCAGAAATCCATAACCAGCCAACGACATGACGGGCTCCCGGAATATGAGGCGTTGTCTAAACTCCTCGTATCCCCCTGAATGGGTTTAGGGTTTAGGGTTTAGGAATAATTCCAAAAGTAATTCGTTTTCTTCCCCACCATATAACCCCTTTAAGGAGCTTGGACTATAGCTCATACGGGTTAAAACCTAGTTATGAGATGAGCCCCTTCCTACCTAGCTGAAACCATAACCTAAAAGTCCATGTACCTTTCTGCGCATTTAAAGCTTAGGGCTTAGGGATTCCACTGCCGGTTTTGGGCGAGTATTTGATTATTGGTTACTTGGACCCTTGGGCAAGGCCTGGACCCTAAACACTGATTCCTGGTTCCCTAAGCCCTAAACCCCAAACAGGGATGAGATGATCCAAAGACGTCTGCCCTCATTGGCGAAAGTATCCAAAAGACATGTGCCCTTCAACCAAAAGACCCTACAACCCAAAGCCAACAAATCTTAAAACCACCCATAAACCCTACGCCTGTGAACTCTGAGCCCTAAGCCCTACGCCCCTGAACCCAGCAAGCCTCAGACATGAGATAAAGCTCGATGTACCTCCCACAAGGGCTAAGATCGTCAGTAACCGTTTAGGGCTTAGGGTGATGGCTTTAGCGTTTAGGGTTGAAGTGACTACATATGGGCCTTTTTTTTTGGTATAACTCCACAGCCTCAGACCCTAAGGTCAAAAAGAGCAACTGCAGATCCGCGATGGTATTCTGATAACGCCCGGTATGGGTCTACCTTAGACGTGTAGCCTTCAGAGTTATAGGCGTTTGGGTGCAGGTTAACGTGTTCATAGAACTTAGCAACTGTTTAACTGGGTCAGAAGCCTTCTTACTCACAACTAAGGTAATCCAGGTCTGGCCAGTAAGAAAGTTATGAATAGGGCCATAAGCCCGGTTGGAAGCAGTTACATGTAGCTGTTTTGGGTTCACGGTTTAGGGCTTCAGCCTTATAGGATTGATACCAGCGAGGTCCTAGAATTGAAGTTCTCTAGGTCAAAGAGCAGGACGTAGATCGTGGAGGGGTTCAGGGTGTAGGCGGAAGGCGTATAAATTGGGTTTAGGGATGTCCGCCATCTTATGCACAAGCAGTCTTGGATTGGTATGAGGAGTGTCAGGTTAGGTGTTGGGGGTTGATAGGACACATCCAGGCCACGTATAATGCTGCTGCTGCTTTAAGGTTTAGGGTTTAGGGTTGATGTTCCATGTAAGTTACAATCCGGAATCAAATATGGTCCTGTAACCATACCTCGGAAACCTATACCTAAACCTTGTGCATTCCTACACCTACCTTTGCGTTTGTTATTCGAGCACCTAAATCCTAAACCCTACACCCTAAATCCTGAACCGCAAACCCTAAACCCCCTAAACCCAAAATCTTAAGCAATAAATACCAATGCCTTAGCTCCAAGCACTTTAGGTCCAAAAAGCTAAATCCTCAAACCCCAGGGCCCAAGTCCGAATTCCCAAGCCCCGTGCCTACGTTGATTATTATTGGGGTAGTATCCCTAGACCCTAGACCCTGAACCCTAGACCTTAAACCCTATAAACCCTTAACCCTGAACCCTAGACCCTAAACCCTAAACACCGTAGGGCCCCAGGTCGTGCCCACGCTGACCTTGTACCAACGGTGGACATGTGCAGAGCCAACTGGGCTTTCAGAGCCACATCCTCCACTGGGTAGTTCAGGGACAAGGGGTTTAGGGTTTAGGGCTTAGGGTTTTGAGTTTATGGCTTAGGTTTTAGGGTTTAGGGTCTAAGGTTTAGCTGTAGGATGTGAGGGTTCGGATGTAAGGGCCTGAGGTTTAGATGTAGACTTTTGGATTTACGAGCCTAGGAGTGAGGGTGTAGGATGTAGGACTCAGGGCTTAGTATTCATTAGGGTTTGGGGTATAGGGTTTAGGATCTCCATCCTTAAACATCCAGGTACCCTAATCATAGCAAGGTTTTGGGAACCGAAAGCCATTCTAGTTCACCGTTGTTGCTAACCATAGCCAGTTATGGGCGGAAACCTTACTGCATAACCGTCGCCTAGGTTTCCGGTTTGGCTAGGCTGTCCCTCAACCCTAAACCCTAAACCTTAAACCCTCCAAACCCTAAACCATAAACCCTGTAAACCCGAAACACTAATCCCTAAATAGTAGTTTCCATTTCCTTTTCCATGATCCCATTTTAACCCCTACTATATAACCCCTAGAAAACCCTTTAAAGGGACCTAGGGATCCCTAAACCCTCCTAGGTTTGTTGCTTAGGATGCCTCCTTCCCGCCTAGCTCACATATAGGGGTTCTAATGGGATAAAGGAAACTACTATAGTATATTGGGGTAAATGGAAAAGAAAATGGAAACCCTAGGTCCCTTTAAAGGGTTATATAGGGTTCTATTGGGGGTTATAATGGGAGAATGGAAAATAAAAGGAAACTATCACATACCTGGAGGCTTGAGGCTGCTTTGAAACGGGAGGTTGTACAATTTTCTCCCTCCCAGCATCCTTTTGAGCGCCAATACTTCTTGTACAGGACCATAAGCCCTAAAGGCCCTAAAGGTCTAAACCCTAAACACGTAAACCCCCCAAAATACGCCATAAAGCCCTAAATGATGCAAATCCTAGCTGTGATGGGTGATTTGAAGCTGTACTCGGGCAACTTTAGCCCGCCAACCCTAAACTCTGAACCCCAAGCCCTAAGCACAACCCTAAACCCAAAGCCCTAAACTACACTTGCCCCAAGCTGTGGCGGGATGATGCCAGTCCTGGTTGGCGCACTTCACCCACGCCTGACCAATAACGGGTCAAGGGTTCAGGGTTTAGGGTTTCGAGGGCTAAGAATTCAGACATACACAGGGAGGGGCCCCAGCCGCAGCCCCTGCAGCACCCTTCAGGTAGAAACCCTACAAACCACCATCTATGATCCCCAGTTTGCATTTAAGGTTTTCAACCTGTTCTCCGCTGTTGGTAACTATAAAAAAGCCCGGGCTTAAAGGGGATGAGTACGGTCATGACTTTCATCCAGCGCGCCTATGAGACTCTTAAGTGTAACTAGGTAACTAATTGGAGGTTCATGGGACTTAGTAACTATTTACAACCTGGGGTTATAACCCGACTTATAATTGGGGTAACCCCTATAAGGCCATTTAGGCGGGTTCTAGTTCGGGTTCTAAGCCTGGTTATAAGTAGTTACTAATTCCCATGAACCTTCAAGTAGGGAGGGCGCCCCAACCTGTAGGATCCTCGAGTACTCTCACCATGTCTGGGTTGTTTAGGGATTGGGGCTTAAGGTTTGTTGGAAAGGCTTTGTAATTAACTCGTACTGGTAGGCTTAACCCAATAAGGAATAGAACATTCGGATCTGTAGGAATCTCCCAGAGTGCTTCGTAATGAGCTTCTCTTATGCTAGCAGCTAAGCCCAATGAGGAATAGGAAATTTTGGCCTGTAGGAATCCCCCAGTAAGGGACCAGCTGACACCCCCCAGCCGAGACAACCCTCAGTCAGACCTTGATTAGATTTCATTCGGGCTGGCCTCGTGTTGGGGTGACACAGTCCGGGATCCTATGATTTAGGGGTCAAAAGCTTTCGGAGGCTTGAGGTAAAATTTTCTTCCGTCTGAAAATGCCGGAATCTCCCTAATCGTAAACCATTCGTGACCACCTGTAAATGGTGTATAGTTGAGCTACAGCCGGGGCGAAGGAATTTTGCATGGACATGTGGCTCTCACCACTTTATCTTAAATCCTAAACCTCAAACCACAACCCTGAATCCTTAGCCCCCAAACTCTCAAGCCTTAATCCGCAAAAACCTGGAGAAAGGCTAGTCCAGGATGTCTAAGGTTAAAACCATGGGCCCCTAGTATGGGCCCTTAACCCTGGGATCCTTATATACCTACTATATACCCTATATGTACCTTTAAGGGACCCTAAAAAGGTCTACGGGTCCATATTAGGGGCCCATACTTTTAACCTTAGAGGATTCCCACCTCTGTAGGCTCTAAGGGGGCTCGGGGCTCCTAGGGTTTAGGGTTTAGGGTTTAGGGCTCGACAATTAGGGGTATTTGGAGGTTCCCCAATGAGGTACCTAAACCCCAAAGGTATATAAAATGAAAGCCCTAAACCCATAATAACAGCCATAAAGGCCATTATTTTACATACTTTTGGGGTCCAGGTAGTATTAAGAAGGACTATAGTGTATGGGAGTCTGTATTGGGGACCCCAAGCCCTAAACCCTAGACCCTAAACCGCACGAGGAAGGTACACTCCCCCAAACTAACATGGAAACTCGTATTGTTTCCTTTGAGAAGAACTGTAGTCTTTACGGGGCCCTTTTTGGGTTTCCATGCTAGTTTCCGGGAGTGTACCACTCCACGGACAGGCCTCACCATTCTTGCATCCAGCGTAAGCCCCGTGGCGGTGGACACGGAGCGTGACATCTTCCTGCCGGCGTCCCTGAACACCCTTCAGTGCTAAAGAAGCCGAATCCTGCAAGCCTGAAGCCTTGAATCCTCTCTTTGGAGACTGCATAGAAAACTGAAACCCTAAACCCTAAAACCATGACCGCGCAGAAAACTGTAACCCTCAACCTTGGATTCCAATCCTCGCAGACGCCGTAGTCTCTGAAAACGTCGGAAACCTCAGCGCGCTACCCTGAACCCTATACACCCGAGCGCTGCAGGGTGCTTACTGAAGCGCGGGGGTTTAGGTAAATGTACTAATTCATTCAAGGGCGGTTATATAAGGCTTTCATCGAGGGTTTATAGGGCTTAGGGTTTAGGGTATAAGGCTACTGAAAGGGTTGCATCTTCAAGTGATCATTTTCACAAGTGTCATCCGCATTTGGTTCATATGGGCATGGTTGGAAAAGCACCCCGGTATAGATATTGCTGACTTTAGTTTTGAGTGCCTCAAGAAGCTGGCGCATTAACCCCGTGAAGCCACTGCTATTGTTTCAGCTCTCGTCCTCAAACGTAGACCATACCTGAATAGAAGCTCTTAGGTGTAGCGTTTAGGGTTCCGGGTTTACAAACGGTCCCAAATCTGAGTAAACTTTTCTAGAACGATCAGGTTTGTTGCCTACAATTTGGTGGGCGGTTCCTGGAACTTCGACGTCACTCACTGAAGCTGAAGGGGCAGTGGGCAAGGGAAGTTTCGGGTCTAGGGTTGAGACATCATACCTCCAAAGGTCATTGATTAAGTTTTTTCTACCTTAAAACAAGTTGGGGTCTCACTGTAGTTTTCATGTTTTTTTAGAAGTGCAGGTTTTTGGAAGTCCGGGCATAGGAAGGCTGCACAACAAGTGGGAGTGTCTCGAAATGGGCGGTCCCGGCACCTAAAATGCAGATGGCTTAATAACCCTGACCCCAAAACCCTTAACCCAAAAGTAGGCTGTGCTAATAAGTGATGAGGCATGGCCTGCATAAACTGTAGGTGAGATCGGAACCCTGGACCCTAAGGTTAGGTTTACAGGTAAACCTTCACCTTCTATCCTGAACCCTACACAGCCGCTTGTACACTTTCTGCGAATCGCGAAGCGGTTTGTCAGTTTCCTGAAGTTGAGGGCTCTCTTGCTGCGTGTCGTTTTTGGTTTCTTTTCCTGAAATATCTCACTTTGGGTACACCTGTCCATGCCTTCAATTTCCTGAAGCTGGCATTTGCCTCTGCAACAGCTTGGCAGTAGGCTGTCAAAGAGGGCAAGGTCTGCGAAGAGGCTGTGCTTGAGTGTTTGGCAGGAGCCGGTAACTTGTTCAACAAGCCTATACTTTCAGTGGACCCCCACCTAGTAATAGTGAGTACAAGGAATAATAAGGATCATACCAGGGTCCTGGTATGTTCATATTATACCCCTGAACCCTAAACCCTAACTACCCGATTCCTGTTATACCACTAGCGCAGGGTGGGGGTCCTCCTAGCACATGATGAGGATTGGACATGACTGCTAAGCATCCCAGGCAAAGCACCTTTTGGTTACAAGGTATTGTCAATACCCAAACATGAACCTTCATAACACGCAGACTAAGCTTAGGGTTTAGGGTTTAGTAGGGCACATCAGCATCCCGTCACCAGAAGCACGACTACCACCGGCAGAAGCAGAAGCAGAACCACCTCGGCCGTTGCAGGCCGCCTTTACATGCTCTGACCCTGACCTGTGGCTTCGGGGTAGCACTAAACCCCAATCCCTAAACCCTAGACCCTAAACTCTAACCCTAGTTACACTGCAGCTGAAGTCAACAGCCTTCAACCTGATCCTCTAAGCCTGTTGTGCAGACCAGGGCCAGTAATGTACCCTAAACCCCAGGATTCAGACCCCTTGCAGACCTCCCCGCACTTCAGGCAACCTTGCCAAAGACTCTCACGAAGACGTGAGTGAGCCTTGCTACCATTATCAAGACATGAGCCAACGAATCGGCCATTTCAGAGATATCTGGCTTATGTACCATAAACCTTGGACCCCAAAATTGACCTCCCACAATCCAAGTTATGGGGACCCCCAAAAAAGGGACCCTTGATTTTTGGAATCCCCCATACATACATGCATACATACACGCATACAACGTACGCAAGTACGTACGTACGTAAGTAGGTAGGTATGTATGTATGTATGTATGCATATGTATGAATAGAGGTTTGTACACTAGAGAGCTTTCACAACGCCGTTGAAGGCCATGTTAAATAAAAGCTCCCTAAGTGCTACAATCTCCGGAATCATGCTGACCTATTTTACTGAGGTCCTGCAGTGCTTATGGGCTCCGAAACCCTATGCATCCCTACGCCCTACGTCCCATGGCATATCTGGCTCAAAGGGCCCAGGTACCCGCATGGCAAACCTTAAAAAAACATTAGAACCCCATTGTGCCGAAAGTATAATAACCTATTCATAAGTCTCTGGAACCTTTGGGCTAAACCCTCCCCCAAAAACGAATCTAAAACCCGTAAACCCTCATGAGCCCGCCGTAACCCCAAGATACCCTACCTGAAAGCTCTGAATCCTCGAAAGCATAGCTGGCTCATGTGCTTCACCCAACGGATCTTAACTACCTAAAGTGTATATTGACCTTAACTACCTAAAGTGTGTGTTACTCCAAACCATATTGCAAATTCCTTGAAACCTACTTTGTAGCCTTCAGCATCAAAATCACCTAAAAGCCTTATATTGTAGTATGGTCTTCAGGCCCGGTTTCCTTCAAATATGAACCCTAGGATGCTTAGAGCACTACATTTATACTTGAGATCCTTCGGGTCAATATTAGCCCGAACCATTTTGGGAATTTCTAGACACCCTATTCACTACTGTCTTGATACTTGAGATCCTTTGGGTCAAGCCCCTGGGCTCTTCCGCGGAGATTTCGGCGGCTTGGATGGCGACTTTGGTACCGGCGGGTCAGTTCCGGTGTCGACACGGAGCTTGACAGCATTCACCTCTTGGGGATGGGGGGATTTAGGGTTTAGGGTTCAGGGTTTAGGGATAAGTTCCAGGGATATGGTTCAGGGTTTGATGGGCTTAAGTTTTAGGCTATATTGTTTCATGGTTTAGGGTTTAAGGTTTCATTGGGATAGGCTCTAGAGTTTGGAGCTTCAAGGGGAGAGGGTTCAGGGTTAATAGGGAGATTGTTTGGCGATATCAGTACCTTTTGGGTTTATCTAGGCAGCAAGCCACCTGCATAGGAAGTGGCTAAGGTTCCATGTTTCTCATAGGCGCCTGAGGCTATTCGGGCATTTGAAGTGCTGTTCAGTTCTTTATAGGGCTTTGGGTTTAGGAACACCCTAAATCCTAAACCGCAGACCCAAAGCCCTAGACCCCAAGCCCCAAAACCTAAACCCTAAACCCAAAACCCTAACCCCAAAACCCTAAACCCAAAACCCCAAAACCCAAAACCCTAAGCCCTAAACTCTAAACCTAAACCATAAACCCCAAAATGGAAGTCCCAAGGGTTGAAACCCTCACGCCCGAAGTAAAGCCAGAAGCCCGCTGTTCTACTGGAGGTTTAGGGTTTTAGGGTTTAGGGCTTACCTGAACACGATAGTATGCGCTAGGTTAGAGTATAGGGGCAAATCATAAGCATGAGACTAACCGATCTAGTCCCCCCTAAGTAGATAGAATATGGGGTATGCGGGTTTCTTGTTACAATACACATAAAGCCATATTCTATCTACTGAGGGGGACTATGCACCTCTCCCCCTTTGTGACGTTTGTCATGCACGCCTAGCCCAACTTATAATCAGGCTTCCGCTCCCCTTGCAAAGCTCCTTTCCCCGCCCACCCCGAAGCCCTTAACCCCTAAACCCCTAAGTCCTACACCCTTAAACCCTCACCCCTCGCCCCTACATCCCTAAGCACTCAAACCCCTAAACCCTTCAACCCCTAAACCCTTAACCTCCTTCGGCCCCTGCTGGGAGAGCCTTGTTCCCTGAAGGATGATGGCCCTGTCCACAAGCTCGTAGAGCATTGGAGCCTCAGCGCAGTCTCCTTTTACTGGAGGGGGACGTAGTAAGCAGGTTGCTAATGGGGATAGCTGGGGTTTTTACTATTGCTTATAGGGATTATCCAACTACTTTTCCAAGTGGTCCTGACCCTTCAAGAAGGGGTTAGGAAACCTATTTGCCAACGGTACCTACAGGGTCATCGAGGGCTTAGTAAGGGATGTAGTACATGACCTCACTCTCAGGTCCCTCAGATCAGGGTTTAGGCTTTCAGACTGATCTTAAGGCTATACCCCCGAGAATGGCGAATCACATGGAAAACAAGCTGGAAAATCAAAAAAACAATGAGTTTATGTAGTAGTGTAGGGTTTATGGACTGGGGCTATAAGCCTCAGTTTTGGACTGTGCAGGAGGTCCTGATTCTTTTCCTCTTCTCCCAATCCCAAACCTCAGCCCCGAATGAACTTTGCCGCCCTATATACGCTACGAGCGAAAACCCCCAAACCCCAGCCCTGAATCCTATACCCCAAATGAACCCCTAAACCATAGGCCGCAAGTCCTAGACCTTCAACAATAAGCCCACGCCCCAGATCCCCCTTCAAACTTGCTTTGCTCTTAAGCAACTTGGGGGTTTCCCAAAATTAGGGGTACCTTTTTGAGGGTCCTTATAATAAGGACTATAGTATTTGGGGGTCTATACTGGGGTCCCCTTATTTTGGGAAACTACCACTTAAAGTAAAGTACTGCATTCGTGAAGCAATATTCACATACGTAGTTCATACCAGTGAAAAGCCTGAGGCAGTCCCTAAACCCTAAACCCTCAACCCTAAACCCTAAACCAGAAACCAAAAGAAGCCGAAGATCATCTCTTGGAGAGCTCTTCTTTTAGGACATTGGCCTGAAGTAGGGACCGCTCCTTTGCACTTAGGGCGCAAGGTTTAGGGATACAGGCATAGGGAACCCTAAGCCCTAGACCCTACACCCCAAAAAATCAGGGTTCAGGGATGGAAAGAACTTTGGGCAGGTTCTTCATGATTAAGGGGTACTCGGAAGGTCAGGGAAACGTAGTAGGTAGGCTAAGAATGGGGATTAATAACTGGGGATATTACATAGTTTTTCAGGATTATAAGCCTACTTATCAAGTCCCCTGACCCTCCAAGTAATCGCCCCGCGACAGTTCTCATACGCTGTCTACGAACCTTGAGCACATTGCACTCCTTCATTCCCTCCCCATTCTCGTTCAAGTGCTTCAGGTTAAGGGTTTAGAGTCTAGTGTTCCAGGTGTGGGGTTCATCCAGTCTAGTGTGGCATCCTGAACCCTTAGCCCTAAACCCTAAATCCTGGGTGGAACCATGGCTTGGGTTTAGGATCTAGGTTTGTAGCTACACTCCCCTAAGCTAACATGTACCTCGTTGTAGCTGCTTTTAAAGGACTGTAGTCTTCGTTTGGGCCTTTTGGGCTTCATGACAGCTTGGTGAAGTGTGAGACCAATACGCAAAGATTCTCAACATCTGCAGGTACTCCAGGGATCGTTAGGCTGTGAAAATATGAGCTTCTGCCACTGAGTAATTTAACGCCCGAACGCAAAAAACAACACACAACACACAAAACTAGAAGCCCAAACCCTAAACCCTAAACCTTTGCGGCCCCAACCCCAAAGACCAAACCCCAAAGTCCAAGACCCTGAGCTCACAATGAAAAACGGGAAAGTGTCCTGTTCTGAGGATTGTGCTGCGGCTGCTGGAATTCCCTATTGCAATCAGTACGGAAGTTCATTGGCAGAGGTTACTGCTGGTAGTTAGGGTTTATAGGGCGGGTTTCTCGTTTGGGGTAGGGAATGCGACAATGGAACTGGAGGAGTATTTCTAGAGACTCTACCAGTTAAGGCTCAGAGTTTAGGCTTTAGGGCTTTAGAGTTCAGGGTTACGATTTTTGTTGGGAGATTGTTTGACATGTTGACAATTTGTGTAGTGGGCCCTCAGCGGAGGGGAGCTGGCTGGGCCTTGAGTGGATCATGTCATAGATACAAGACAGGGGGTTTAGGGTTTAGGGTTTAGGGTCATAGATACAAGACAGAAGCCCTAAACCCTAAACCCTAAACCCTAACCGCAGACCGTGTGTCTCAGGTGTTACACGAATGACCTCACCTCTGGTTAGAACGGAATGAAAGTATCAAAATTATAATGGAAACATATATATATATACCTGAACCCCTAAAATGTGTAGAATAATTGCCTCTTGGGCTATATGTTGATGTTTTGGGCTATTATTCTACCTACTTTTGGGGTTCAAGTATATATGTACTAGTGTAGGTAATATAGGGACTACTATGAAGATGCTTTTGCCAAACCTAAGCCCTAGACTACATGGATCCATTCCTTCATTCCTTGCTAGCCAGCGGGAAGTACCGGTGGAAATTCCATGGGTTCACCTACTGCCCCCCTCTATACTACGCAACTGCCAGGTTCCCCCTTAATCAGCTTTAACCAACCATCATTGTTTGTCCTTAAGTAGCCTTCATTAAGGAAGAAGCTGAGGGAAGGTAGTACACAGAGGTGATAGGGAAACGCTTTAATGTTATCCTCAAAGGGTCCACCTAGGTATGTAGTCTATACTTAGGCCGGAAAGTAGCTGTATAGGAGCCCCATATCCATCCCAAGTATATATATGTATACATGTATGTCCATTATTTGGTTCTTGTAGTGTGTTGCTACGGAAATATGATAAAGTTCTACTTGACCGCAGGGTCCTCAAAAGCAAAGCCATGCTGAATGAACCCTAAACCCAAAACCGTATATCCTAGACCCGAAACCTAACCCCTGAACCCTAAAGTCTACCTAAAGACCTTAACAGCGTCCTGTGCATCCACAGCTTTCTTAGCCGTAGCGAACACCTCGATCACGACCGGCAAGCGCGGAGTCCTCAAATGCCAGACCCAAGGGATCCAAATAGCCCAAAGTAGGGTTTAGGGTTTAGGATAGCCCAGTGTAGGTAAGATCTACTCGATTGATGAGGACCAAATATCGGTATTTTTGTATGCTTGAGTCGCTAAGGAGAGGTTTAGGGCCGTTTAGGGCTTTGGGGTCTGGGGTTTAAGGTTCAGGGCTTGGGGTCTAGGCGTGAGGGTGTCGGGCTTAGGGTCTGGGGTTTCGGGTTTAAGGTTTAGGGCTTTGGGTCTGGGAGATTGCCAACATTATCAAGATGGGTGATGAGGGGGACCAGTACTACAATCGGACCTGATCTAAGGGGCTGTATTGTCGGAATTAACTGACGCTTCAGCAAAGTATATTCATGCACAAATGCTTGTAGCCAAGATTTGATAGGTGTCCTGCACTCTGACTGTGCTGAAAATACCCGAAGCCCTGAACCGAAAGCACGGTGAGTCCTTGTACCAGAGCCCTTGATCACAGGATATGGGCCCACCCATCACTGGGAGAGACTCCCCCGCCCCCGCCTAAACAAAACATTAGGAAGCACTGAGGGCACTTAGGGCGCATTTTGGGGCCAATTGTTCAGTGGTCCCTTTTTTTTCTGCCCTATGGGTCAACTCGCTTAGCCAGAGCCCTAAACTCTAAGCCCTCAACCCTGAACCCTGAACTCTAAACCCTGAACCCTCAACCCTAAGCCCTAAACCCTAAGCCCTAAAACCTAAACCCTTAACCCTGAGCCCCAAAACCCTGAAGCGGCATCCCTAAGCCCAATCCAAGTACATCTTAGGTGGAGGTTTAGGGTTTGGGTTTTAGGGTTTAGGTCTTAGGGTTTGGGGTTTAGGTTTTAGGGTTTAGGTTTTAGGTTTTAGGGCTTAGGGTTTAGGGCCCACCCTGTAATAGCGGTATAATAGGAATATACGAGGACCCTAATACAATGACGATTATGTATGCTTCATAGTCACTATTACTGGGAGAGGGTTCCACTTCAAGTAGATCCGTGCAATGTCAACGCAGACACGTCACTCTAAAGTGGAATGGTTTAGGGTTTGTAGCGTTTAAGGTTTAGGGTTTCGGGTCAGGGGGACTTAGTGAGCAGGTTCATCATGTGGATAGCTGGGGTTTTTGTGTGGCTTATACGGATTCTTGACCTACTTACTAAGTCACCCTGACTTTCCAAGTATTCCCCAAAATGACATGGAACAGGCCTGTGAAAACTAACGTCCTCCTAACTCTGGCTGCAGAATAACGTTGATAGCCAGTTAAAATGGCTGATAGCAATCGAAATCCAGAGGATTCCTGCGTTTCAAGGCCTTGCCAGAAGAAACTCTTAACTCTAATATAACCCCTATATTCCCTCTAGTTTCCATTTTCTTTCCCATTATCCCAATACAACCCCCATATAACCCCTATGTAAGCCCCCCTAAACCCTAAACCCTAAAGCCCAGGGTCTTCTTGAGGATGGTGGACGCTTGCGAGATAACGTCCAACATGGGCTTATCCAGCTTGCTGCTGTTGGCGTCTTCCTCATAAGGTTTAGGGTTTAAGGCTGGTTGCTGTTGGCGTCTTCCTCGCGTAGAGGTTCATGAAGAGTTCAGGGCTAGGTGCCAACTGCTTGGAGGTTCCGGAGACTCCGTACCTACTTTTAAAATGGTCTTTCCTAACTCCAGGGCTCAATTCAAAATCCCTACGCACTAAACCCTAAGCCCTGAATAGTATTTTGCATTTTCTTTTCCATTATCCCCATATAGCACTTATATAACCCCTATATAACCCCTATGTAGGCCCCTACATAACCCCTATAGAACCCTATAACCCCTATATAATTCTATATAACCCCTACATAACCCCTATATAACTCTATATTTCCCTTTAGAGGGACCTAGGGTTTCCATTTTCTTTTCCATTATTCCTATATAACCCCTATATAAACCCCATATGACTCTCTTCTTACTGCCAACTCAGTCAGGAGGTGTCTTGCTCTCACACTTGCAGCATTTCAGAGAGCCGGTGGGGATGCTAGCGAGGGTTTCGGGTTTAGGGCTAAGGGTTTAGGGATGAGGGTTTAGGATTTTGGGGATTAGGGATTAGGGTTTTGGGTTTGGGGACAACGAAGAAAAGAAATGATGGTGACACCTCAAGTAGACTGGAGCTAACTCAACAGTACCTTGAGTTTACAGATGGTCGCATCTTTCATCATGACTGGTCACCCGACATGTGCACTCTCCAATAATCCAAAGAGCCCTACATACACCCAAGCAAAAAGCTGATAAACGACCTAGATATACCCTAAACCCTAAACCAAAACCAAAAACCCTACACCCTAAACCCTGACTACTACTACTGCACTACAATTCCCGAGGTGTAGGTTACTTGGCCATGCAGGATTTTCAGTATCAACCCTCATCTCTGAAAGCCACGCGGTTTACGATTTGAGGGTTTGAATGATTGAAACCTCAACCCTAAACCCTGAACCCTCAACCCTAAAGCCTTGTGTATCCTTACTAAAGCTACCCTAATCCCGATCTGGTGCAGGACTTAGGAAACCTCAACCCTGATCCCTAAGCCCTTGTATATCCTTAAGAGAGCTTCCTGAATCCCCAGGTGGGTCTGGTTTGGGATTTAGGAAGCCCCAAACCCTACATCCTTAAACCCTAGACCCTGGCGGCTGGGCGGCAGTGGAGAACTGTATCGGCCTCAAACCGTCAATCGAATCCTTGAGTCAATGGTCTGCGGGCAAAGTAGGGTTTTCAGGGTTTAGGGTTTCATAGGTTTGTGTGTTTGGGATTTAGGGTTTAGGGTCTGGAATTCGAGTTTTGGGCTTGGGGTTGAGAATTTGGGATTTAGGTTTAGGATTGGAATCTTTAGTGTTTGGAGTTGACTTGCTAGATACAAGGACGTGTGGCAAGGTGACTGTGAAACCCTAATGCCACAAGCGCTTACCCTCCCGGAAACTGACATGGAAACCCAAAAATAGCCCTATAAAGACTACAGGCCCTTTAAAAGGGGGCTATATGAGTTTCCATGTTAGTTTGGGGGAGTGTATGATGTCTTGTCCTTTCCTGTCTTGGGGCCCTCAGATTCATGTGGTTGAGGGCTCCCGGCTTAGGCCGCTTGCTTTGTGCTACGCAAGCGGGGTGTTCTGGTTCCAAAATTCACGACGTGGTCATTTCCCAAACTAGGAGGACCCCAATATAGACCCCCAAATACGACAATCCTTATTCCCCCAAAAGGGGCCCTTCATTCTGAAACCCTAAACACTAAACCCTAAACCCTCAATACGTCTGCGCATGTTGAGACGCATCCGGGCTTCGCATTGGCATGCAACACAAACATGTGCAGAAGTGGGCCCGACGCATGCTGGACCGAATCCTGCAAACTCTAAGGGTTTAGGATTAAGGGTTTAAGGTTTAGGGTTTAGGGGTTTAGAGTAGGGATTATGAGATAGGATCTGGTAGTTGTGGGTTTAGGATGTAGGTTTTAAGGATACATTCCTGCGGCTCGAGAACAAGAACCTGCATGACTTGCGTTATACTGAATGAGCACACTGCGTACGGTTAGGTATACGGTGAAGGACTGGTCCATCAATACCACCGTAACATACGATCAGCTTGTCAGCATTGACAATAGGATCCTCTCCGTGTGCCCTTCTCAACCGGCCTCCAGTTTGTGGCACCCCAGAAAAGGTCAGAAGTCCCAATTATAAAGGATCACCACAGACTTATTACCCTCAATCCTGAACCCGAAACCCTAATCCCTAAACCCTTTAAAGGGTTATATGGTATCTTACCTAAGGTACCTTGGTATGAAAGCGGGAGCCCCAAACAATTACTGAAACCTACTTTTTAGGGGACTCCCAAAAAGGGATTCCAGGCTTTGAAAAGCCCCTTGAATCTTGGAGGGTTTAAGGCTCAGGAACCCTAAGCCCTACAAAAGATTACAACGCCAACCACTCCAAGACATCCTAGAATCCTTAAAACGGGACCCTCCGCGTACCCTTAGTTGGGATTATCTGGCCCTTAATAGCGGGTACTTGGGGTTCAGGTTTTAGTTTCGGATCATATTTAGAGGGTAATTGGACTTTTGGGTTTAGGGTTTTGGAGGGTCTCGGAAAATTAGCAAAAATGTCTTGACCTGGTATGTCGCAGGCATGAACCCCAAAACCTATGAACCATAAACCCTATATTCGCAAGAAATCCTAAACATTGAAAACCCTAAAACCCTAAACTCTACACTCTACACCACGAAGCCTCAACTTGACGAAAGCCATCCCACAAAGCCCTAAACTCTAAGGCACTGAACCTTCAACCCCAAACTCCTGAATCAGATAGTCCCTCTTAAGTAGATAGAAGATGAAGTATATGGGGATCTTATTATAATCTACCCAAAGCTATATTCTATCTACTTAATGGGGATTATAAACCCCAAGCCCTAAACCCCAAACCCGAAACCCAAAACCTACAAACCTAAAAACCCAAAATAGCCGCCCCCAAGCCCTAAAACCCCAAACTCGAGACCCAAACCCTACATACCCAAAACACACAATGAGCTATATTATAGTCTAAACTCCTAGTATCCCCCTTAATAACCCCTTTAGAAGTCCCCTATATAATCCCCTACATATACCCCTTTTAAGGAGTTTAGCCCTAAACCCTAAACCCTAAACCCTAGACTATAGTACAAATCGTCGCAACTCTGCCTTAAGGCCACGGCCTGACAACGCTGCACAAGCCTGTTGGCAGGGGGCTTGAAGGATTCAAAGGAGGTTTAGGGTTTGGGGTTTAGGGTTTAGGGTTTAAGGTTTAGGGTTTAAGGTTTGGGGTTTAAGGTTCAGCATCTCAAGTCCGAGCATGCACTCAAAGAGTAGCTGATCTAAGTATCAGAGGAATACCCACCCGCCCATTGGGTCCCCTAACATTTGAAAATATTTTACTCTCCGTCACACATCACCCTAACGCGGCCACAGAACCTACACTTAACATCAAAGCAA